>VZTJ01002321.1:2136434-2238682 GCA_013397795.1 Orthonyx spaldingii | reverse complement strand
AGCTCCGGGCTTGGAGGCAGTGGGTGCCCCGGGGGGAGGCGGCTGCGCTGCGCGGGGGGGAGGGGGTGCCGAGGCCGCCCGCGGCCCCCCCGCCGCCCGGACAGCGCGGCCTTCCCGGCAGCCTGGCGGGGGAGGCCCGGCCGCTTCCCCAGGCACGCAGGTTTCCTGGAGAGGCCGCCCCTCCTCTGGGGCTGTGAGCTGCTCTCCGGGGCCTGCCTTGAGCTCCTCAAAGGCGCAGATGAGTAATGCGGGCCCCTGGGTGCCCTGCCGGGTGTCCCTGACACATCCCTGCCCTGGTGCCCGGGAACGGGGAGCTGTCGCTACAATTCACGCAGGGCAGCATAACTAATGAAGGAAAAAGGCTAAGGACAAAAACATACTTCTTTCTCCAGCTTATGAAAGCGAGGTGGTTCATAATAGATAAGGCCCTTGTTAGCTGTTTGCTGATACCCTTTTAGGAAGAAGGAAGTAGGGGTCATTCCTGTTTGCCAAAGGTTAAAAAAAAGAGTAACCCTATTCCTTTCCAAACTACCGCCTCTAGGGTCGTGTCTGTTGAAGATATTTCTGTTACTGACTCTTTTTTTTTAAAATCAGATGTTTCATGGGAGATGGTATTCTGGCAGATACACATCATCATAAACTGTCTTTAGTGTCTGTCACAGCAACATTAGTCCCTAATGTTCTTATTTATGGAAAATTCAAAGAATATGTGACTAAATAGACTTTTGAGGGCCCACCTGAGATTTACACTTGTCTGTGATTGTACCTTCTTGGGATTTATGTTGTGCAATTTAAGGTACTCTGGGGAAGTGGAGGCTGAGAGAAAAGAGATGCAATAAGAGTGATTTAGTGATGTCACTGTACATTTGATTGGTTTATTGAAGTGGCAGGATTTTAAATGAAATCCCATTTTTGAGTTACGACAGAAGCCTGAGTTGGAACAAATGCCATGGCCCTGTTGGGAGTGATCTTGCAAGACACATTATAAATACATAGTAAATTATTTTATTTATTTTTGTTTTGTTAGGCTCCCGTATTTGGGTCTGATATTGTTTGTAAAGTAGTGGAGAACAAGTTTTTGCTACCTCTAATACAGTGCACTGACTTCTGTAACATGATAGTTATGGGAGAATTGTAGACAGTTGAAAGTGAACTTTTTCTTTGGGCTCAACTTCTTGACTAGTTCAGCATGTTTTCATAATGAGAAGAAAATCTGGTGCTTTGTGTTCAAGGATCTGCTTAATGGTTACAGGAGGCTCTCAAGAAAACCCATTGCCTTTAAAGCTGATTTTTTTTAAACATGCTTTCCTTGCACAAGCAGGTATCAAGTGGTATTTTTTGCCCTCCCCTTTTTTTCCTCCCTTCAAAGTACCATCCATGCAGGGGTGTTTTTGTGTGATAATTGTGTAAGACAGCACTGTGGAACAAAACCCTCACTTTTCCACCAATACAGTGAATGAATTAGCCTATTTTTCAGTCTCTTTAAGTGTCTGCCAGGTGCATTTCAGTACACAGTGACAAACTACATATCTATTTTCCCACTTTAAAAAATGGTACTGTCAGTTTCCAGAGTTGATTGCTGTACTTCTCAGTCCTGAAAAAGCTTAAGTGTCTACATGACTTTATTTACCTAGGCCTTGCTAGTGCTTGAATGGATTTTCTGGTAAATCAGTGCAGATGTGCCTTTCTGTTGGAGTTCCATTGTCAGGAGTTCTTAAGGGGTTACAGTTTTATGACAGCTTTCTGAAGAAAGTCAGTTGTGATAGCAAAAAGACTTCTATTTGTCTGAAGTTGAAATTCTGCCTGTCCAGATGTCAGGTGGGGTTATGACCACCAACATGTCTTAAGACAGCATCTTATCTGTGACTTTCATGTCATCTTAATGTCTGTCCAGTCATGTTTTGGAACAACAGGGGCAGGACATTTAAAACTATGAAAAGTTCTGAAACTTGCAATTTGGAGTAGTAGTTTCCATTAAATTTATAAATAAGGTAATGCAGAGGAACGGTATTGCTTTATGTTTCCTGGTACCTGTCAGTGCAGTGGTTGAGAACCCTTTCACAGCTCTTCTTGAGTGAGCCCAAGCCATGTAGGCAGCAGAGCAGTTCTGTGTCTGAGGGTCAAACAATAAGGTCTAGATTTTACCAAGTACAAAAGATGATTTTTTAAAAATTGATTTTATGTAATGCTTAGCCAGGACTGGTTGTGGTAAAATGCATGCTTTCTGCAGTAAGCCACAATGACAGGAAACATTAAGGAAGAGGCTGAAAGAAATGGGTTACTTGCTGAAGCTTGCCCATTGATTGAACAGGGATAGAAGTAGCTCCAGAGACTCATGTTGATAGCGGTGGCATGCAAAGAGATTACAGGAGCAGACTAGTATGTACTATTGCATTGAAGTTGGAGGGGTTCTTCTTTTAAAAGACTTGGGTTTGTATTAGAAATTCAGATCCTCTAGGTTTCAAGAATCTCTAGAGACTGGAAAACTACTAAACTCTTGATGTTTCAAGATCTAAGAGACTGAAAAATGAACAGCTGAAAGAAGAGACTTTTGAGGGAGGCTGTTAAGAACTTCTGAAACATCTGCTTAAGGTCAACAACTAACGTTTGCTTACCTTTTGTTGAAGATCATGGAATCCATCCTTAAATCTGCAGACTTGCCCTTCTTTTTAGAATCTCCAGTCTGTCATTTCTGCTGAAGTAAAGTTTCAATGGAGTACTGAGATGGTCTTTATAGTTTATAAAATCATTTTAGTTATCCAGATAATCTCAGTTGGGAAACCTCATCAGTATTCATGTTATTTATGAAAAATGCACACAACTTAGTGTTTGGAAATATTTTGCTTCCCTTTCTCCCTAATTTTATATCTTCAACTTCAATCAGTAGCAACTATCTCACTATTTATTGGAATAGTCTTAGTGTGCAAAGATTGGAAAGGGCTCAATGTGCAAGTTTTTATTTTAGATTACTTCATCTAAAGTATGCTGTGCTTAACTTCTGGTTCTTATGGCCTGGAAAAATTCTTTCTTATTTTCCTGGTTAACAGACCAAAGAATCATAGAATCATGTAATGTTTATTTTTTCTTAGACTACTGGATTTCAGAAACCTTTCCCTTATGGTGTATATGAACTCGAGGTTGAAGATTTTATAAATACATGAAAATATTACTGGACATATTATATTCCAGTTAAGCCTTTTTGCTTATTAGAGATGAGGCCGATTCTTTAATGACCTACATGTTGGCAATTTCCCTTTGGCTTTTAAAGGACTCCATGAAGGTTTCACTTGTGAGTGAAACCATCAGAGGGCTGGGGAGATAATATTGTTAAATGATAACCATAGAAGAGACTTGTAAGCTGGTGGTAGCATATACTGTGAAAAGAGTGTAATACTTTTACATTTCTGTTTGTACTGTAGTGACTGCTGCTTATTGTCCAGACTGATACCATACCATTGCATTTAGTGCCTTAGAACTAGAAAAGAAGGAAATGTTAATAGAGGTAAAACAAATGAATTCCATTCTTGAAATGGTGGCAACCAGCAGGAAGTTGATTGAAAACACAGTATGATTAGTTTCATCTCATCTTAGTTCTGGCAACTGTAAGGTACTGTAGTCAGCTAAAACTGATAGCAATATTATTTGAGGACACGCCAGCGGGGGTTTTGCAGGATGTTACCATTTGCTCTGCCTTTCTCTGGCACTGCATGCATCATATGTGTGATGAGACACTGTGCTCCAAGCATTCTATGCAGGCCCAATTCAGAGTTTATTTCTCAGTCTGGATTTTCCAGTCACTTATGTATTGTCAGGTCCTTGCCATGCCAGTCTGGCTCTTTTCTCAATTTTGTTTGTTAAAATTAAACATTTGATCAAACGGTGAATCATTTAATGTAAGCATGATGAGTTTGTGAGTGTATATCACCAAAGCTTGCTTTTAGCTTCTAAACAAACAATGGTTACACCATGTAGAAGCCTCTTTTCTGTCTAGTCCTTACTTTTTTTGGTGATTACAGCTGTTCATTCAATAGGAACTCTCAATGTTCCTTTTTAATAAACAGTGTCTTTTTAATAAACAGTCTAATCTCATAGGCTTACATAGGTCATCGTGAATGCATAATACTTCCCTAAACTAATTTGCTTTAATCATTGTTGCAACCTCATGTAGATGTTCCTAAATGAGGATTGAGTAAACTGTTGAAATATGTACCTTTCCCTCCGAGAATTTGTTTTCCCCGGGCTTGTATCATGCAGTGCCTTAGCCAGGCTTTCTCTGGCTGGCAGTTTAGATCAGATGCTGGAGTAAGCAATGAATTTGTCAGTTTATTTGAGACAGGGTACTATATTTTGCTCTTAGCTTGAGACTAAAAATACTTGAATATTGTATTTTTTTAATATTGTGCATGAACTTATATAATATTCTGTCAAATCCTTAGGTAAAAGAACTTGAAGCAGTTTATATTTAAAGGCAGCTTTAACTGCTGTAATAATACATCTACTGGTGTGTTGCACAAATAGAAGTGACAAATTATTTAACTCAGAAACAAAGAGTCTGATGAGAAGTTGATTTATTTAGACCTTTCCTACAAAGGGCTGCAGAGTATGATAAGGGGTATTGAAGAGATGCTGAAATGATTTGCTTAGATCCTAATTTTAGACAATATTGAGAATTTTGATATGGAGAAGCTTGTGTCTGAATAGAGACTGGTGGTGAGGAATTGAGCGTTGTCCTGTTCCCTGTTTGAATAAAAATATGCAGGATAAAGAATGACAAATTGTGATTTCCCTCAGTTGTAATACAACTAGAAGGACCTTTCAAATAAAGTCAAAAGAGAGAATTTTTTTTCACTTTTTTGTACAGTGAGCACTTGCCCCTTGCAACTGCAGTTGCAAGGTACCACATTTTTGCTAAGTTTTCCATTTGCTGTAGAAGCTTGCCTTGTGAAATGGGGGTTACTGGCACTTGAAGTAAAAGCAGATGAACTGGATTTAATACTTTAACTGTAATAAGCTCTTTTCTAGGAATGTGAAAACAATGCTTTCTTTTGCAGTACTTAATAGAATAGACAAAACAGAAAGGAGATTTTGTTATTTAATGAAAACCAGCTGTTCTGGATCAGACCAAAGATACATCCAGCCCTGTTTCTGATTTGGGTGATAAGTGATGCTGACGGAATAAGCATAAGGACAGAGCAAGCATGCAGTGATGCTTATCTTGGTATTCTTCCTTTGCTTCTGGCAGTCTGACATAAGGTTGTCCTCTGTTTTATAGATTTATACCTTAGTAGGTCTTACCTATTTTTGAATAAATTTGCATAATGAATTGGTGAGGCCATATGTACTCTTGACCCTTACAGCATCCTGTCGGAAGATGTTCCATAGTTTAACCATTCTCTCTACGGAAAAAAAAAAGTAATTGATTTTATTTCCTTTAAACTTGCTGTGTGATTATTCTAAGGAGCAATAAACTCAAACAGCTGGTGTATGAGGGCGTTTTATTTAAGAAGATCCAAAAATAGGCCTGCTTGACTAAAAATGTCTGTTAACAGTGCAGCCAGAATTTGAGGAAAAAGCCCTCTTACTTAAACCATAAATTTATCCAAAATCTGTATATAAAATATTTTATAAATATTTTCTAATTTTAAATGGGTGCAGCGTTAATTACAGACGGGCGTATCCAGCACCTTTCAATCTAATTGTAATTTCCTCATCAGTCAGAATGAAATTCACTGTCGTAGTTGCTGTTCTTACAAGTGGAACAAACAAGGAAGAAGTAGATTGTCCTCCTTTTTGAAGCTTGGAGGAGTTAAAAGTTACTGTGTCTAGGTCACCTTCCAGGTTTCTGTCTTCCTGTGTGACAGTACCTTCTTCTTGTCTTCTCTAAACTGTGATTAGTTCAGAGGTATTACTGTTTGGGCAGTGCTGACAATTGTTCCACAGTTGGTACTATGAAATACCTCTTAATGCTAATTAGTAAAATGTTCAAACATTGTGTGGTACCATAGGTGGGTTTTGTATAATGCTTCATTTTGATGAAGATGCTTTGGGTTCTCAGAAGTTTCTAATAGTAAACCCAATCAGTTAGAGGGTTATAATATAGGTATCAGTTTTGGGAAAATACTGCTGCTGATTTTAATTGCATAAATGTCAAACAATTTACCACTTCTGTGGAAATTTGATGTTAATATTGTTGCTGCATGTTGGGCAGCTGTTGAAGTCTCAAATTGGTGGAAGCCTCATGACTCAGTATTTCTTTTAAGGTGTTGAAATCAGTGATACAAAACATTAACTAGAGAGAATGATCCTTGATTGATGTATTTATTGGAGATGTCTGGTTTTGACTTGAATGTTTTTTCACTAACATGCTATGCCACTACTGGATTTTAATTTCTTTTAAAATTAGAAGTTAGTGCATATAAATAGACACAGGCTTTCTTTAGAGCCAGTTGGTAAAAATTATGAATGTGATATACTTCCTCAGTCAATTACTGCTTATATTCTTTGAAGTTAAAAATGTAATTGTGTTGATGTGTCTCCTCAAATATGCAACCTTGACTGATGTAATTAACATTGTACTTCAAAAGTTAAGACAAATGTCTTGTGAGCGTTATTGCACAGTATTTGATCTTGACTATGTTGAAACCCTTATTTGGGTTAAAATAAACTTCATATTCACTTTAGTCTGGTAAATTGCATTGATATTTTCTCCCTTTTTTCCCCCTCCTTTTTTAACTGCAGTGTCAGAAATGTTTCTTGTCTATTTTGTACAGGCAGGGCTGACTAGGATGGAGTCCCTTCTTTGCTTTTGGAATAAGAATTCAGGCAGTAGCTACGGCATGAATCGACTTCTCTCAATGATAGATCTGTGAAGAAAGTTAGGTCAGAGTAGCTGCAGATATAAAATGGCACCTCCTCAGAACACTGAGAAGAAGGCCACATAACAAAATACTGTTGAGGACACCATATGCAGTGAATAATAAATGGTTCTGAAAAATGAAACCTTTGTGTGAATGACCACAATGGTTTCAGGCTGTGGAGATGACATTAATGTACAGAAGTAATGAGTTGGTATTTTTAGGTTCTGCAAAAATACCAGATTTAAGATTTTAATGTAAAGGTGTTTTTGTAATAGAGATGGATCTTTTGTTTGAAATGGTGGAAAGTTTATATGCTTAATGAGTGTGGGGGTTAAACATAATTTTTTTAACACTTTTTTTAAATCTTGGATGTCAAACAGTGTATTGTAATGCATAGCTCCATTAATTCTAAGTTATTGTTTACCTGTACTCAGGAAAACATAGTAGTTGAAGAGTTGCAGTATTCCATGAGTTGGAGAAGGAAGATGTTTGCAGTTGTGTGTTCAGTTTCTGTTTATAGCATCTGACTAGTAGCATTGTGGTAAGTGCAGTGCTTGCCTGTACAGAGAAGTTGTAGTAGAAAATTGTTAATGGATTTTTACACTTAATTTGTCATCTGGTGTCTTCCCTGCAGCAGAGAATGCTGCTCCATGTTATTTATGAAAGACTTTTAAGTATCCTGTTCAATTCCATCTGTTTAATCTGGCCTCCATATGCATGCTCTGAATTTGAACAATGTAAGGCAATGCAAGGAAGATAAATTTCAGTTTCTAAAAATTGTAGTATTTTTGTTAGTGTTTTAAGGAAATTTATTTCTAATATTACTTTCATCAGTGTTATGTCCTTTAATAAATATACTTTGGCTAGTGTTGGATTTCCAGTGTTTGTGTGGTGTAAATTAGAGACTAACTGGAAATAATGAAAAATTCTGAATGGAGATAAAAACCGGTTTTCCTAAAATAATTTTAATAAGCAGTCAGACAAACAGAGAAAAAGAGTTTGTTTGATGATCACTGTCTTTAGTTTTTGGCTCTTTAGATTATATAGTGTCTACTGTTGGGCGAGTTGTTGATTTGAAGGCCTGTCTTAGTAATGTATATATTTAACTTCTGCTTGGTTGAATGTACTATTTAAGTTGGAAGTCCTATTTAAATCCTAAGCATCTAAGGAAGGGGGAGGAGAAAGGAGCACAATACTAGATTTGAAGCAGTGTTCAAAAGAACGAAAAGCAGGCTGGTTTCATGACAACCACCTAATTGTGCCCTTGGAAAAGCAGAATCCAAAGTCATGTCCTCATGGATTTAATTGCTAAAACACAACCGTCCTTCACAATATGACTGTTACTGACATCAACTCTGTCACCATAGCTGCAGCATTTTTATCTCTAATTATATATTTAGAGGTGTCTCAGAGGAAGCTGCATATATAAAGTAGGCAAAAGTCGTTTAGCAAGAGTCCCTCAGTATTGGAAATTGTATTGTCCTCTCACTATTGATTAGATGCTATTTTGGTCCAAGATAATGTCAATGTTAAGGAGCCTCGCTTTTTGATAAATCAATTAACTGTCTTTGAAACTTTTCTTTAAAAAGTATTCACTCTTACTCAGTGAAATGCATTTTTTAACTGAAGCAAGGAGAGTTTTAGGTTGGGTATTGCTGACACCAGTGCTCAGGACAAGGCATTAGTAATGCTTGTTCACTGCTTAATGCCCCGGTGTTACCTTTTCCTTGGTAAACTCCTTCAGTGAACTAATGGACAGTAATGGTTTCCAAAATTGTCTGGGTGTTAACAAATGCTTGCTTATTCATGCAGATAGGTTTCGCATGTTCCCCTGAATTGTTAACATGTTCATCAATTTAAAATCTATTCATTTCTATTTTTAGAATAAACTTTTGGCTGTGTACTTCTATGAAGGAATTAAAGCATTTCTCATACAGCATGTTTCCATAATGAAGGTTCTCTCCAATTTTAATTTGCAAGCATGTTAGTATAATTAATACCTTTTTAATAGAAAAAATATGGAAAGCATCGTAATTAAAATTTTTAAAAGGCTCAGAATTTTAGAAAATTTAAAATACATTTTAAATTCTTTGAAGAAGCTGAAATCTTGGGGGGTTTTTTTCATTTTTTTTATCAGGATGTGTGGATGAGCCATCGTCTGTGCTATAACTTATAAACGGCTTTTAGGGTTAGTCCGTATATACTCAGTACCTTCCCTAGGTGCTGACTAGTTTTTGAAATTTTGAAAGAAAGCAATTAACAATAATATTTGAACCCTTCAAATATAGGTTTCTTGGCATTGAGACTTCGTGATTAATACTTCTTGGCAAAATAATTGAAATTAAACTTGCCTTGGAAATAATAATTAAGATGGAGCAAGTTGACTCATTTAAGAAAGTCAGCTGGCTCTGCTAGTTGTTAACTCCTGGCATTGTCAAATATGTGGAGTGTTTGTGATATTCCTAACATATCTATTTTAGAGTATAATTCTTTTCCAGAATTAGTGAGATGTTAGAATACCTCTATATATAGTGTTAAATGTCACTATATATTCTTCTCTTATTTTGACCGTAGTTTGTTAGCGGTTTTATTTTGGACACTGGATGTGTTCCTGTTTAACTTTCTCTTGGGTACTGCTTTAGGCATTGTGCTCTAATGCTGATTTTTTTAAAGTACATCTGTTTCTTACAAGCCTTTAGAGACTATAAAGCCATAAAGATATAGATAGTAGGATGTTAATTTTTTAATAAAAGTCCCCTTCTTGACATTTAAGTTTGGAAAGGGTTTATTGCTATTTGTGCTGCTGATACACTGTGTGACAGTCCATGGTTTTCTCTGCATGGACTCTCTCTGTTTTCATTTGTGAATCATATATCCCTCTTCATTCAATTCCACAGTGCTTTAGGAACCTTGAATGAGAGACATTGTAGCAAGGAGTATTTTGGAGCAAAGAGTATGTTCATTTAGAAACAGGTGTTTGTTTTAAATCAGAACTTGCTCTAGGACAATATTGACCCGTTGACACGTTGTTTCCCAGGTGGTTCATCTAGAAGGAAGTGTTTGTGGTGGGTGGAGGAAATCTCTTTCAATCAGGAGAGTTGCTATGCAATTAGAAGAGCAAGAACTGCCTGCATTACACATCTGTGTCTCAGGTGGTTTTGCAGCACTCTCTTGATGAAGATAGGACCCCATTATTATCCATTATTCTGTGATGCAGTCTCTCCTTTGACTATTAATGTTCGCGTGTGACTAATTCAGGAAAGACCAGAAATCTTTCTGGTGAATAATTAACACTTCCTGTTCTGCTCAAGTGACTTGCAAAGACAGATTCAAAAGGTAAAAGCAAAACCACAGTGATGTATAGTACAGTGATGTATATTCTTATATAGCAAATTGATGCATTATATCCTACTGAAAATTCCATCACTCAGTGGTATAACAAGAACTCCAGCATTACAAGTTAGAATTCAGTTGCCTGAGCTGAAGTGCAGCTGAAATTCAGATAACAGAAAGTACAGGCTGGTTTTGAAAATGCTGTAATTGGAATCCCAAAGTAAACAGAACTAGACCAGCACTTTGAGAAACTTAAGTCTGCAGCTTTCAGAGATTGTTGTAATTTTTTTTTTGGTTGCTTTCTGTGTTTTTTTTCCGCCCCTTTCAGATCAAGTTTCCATCACACTCCTAGATGCCATTGAGACAGAAAGGGATTTAGCTACTTTCTTATTAGCATTCTTTTTGTCCTTATTATTTCAGTATCCTGCTATAGTAGTGGCTTACTGACTTTTGCTAGTAAGGTGTTTGTTGCAAACTTGTATACAGAAGAGATGTTCTTTTTTTTTAATTATTATTTTTGAGGACTATTTAAGGCCGCTAAACAACCAATGAATATTTAAACCAATTTATGGTCCAAATGGATTTATACTTCTTTTAAGTAGTAAAGTTCTGACACAAGTGGAAGCTTCAAGGACTTGTGTTCTTTGGGTGTCCATGAAGGCAGTTACAGAAGAGGGCATGGGAAATGATGAGCATGGTCCTAATTTTGGGATTGTTAGCTGGTTAATCACTGGTGCTTACCTTTCTTCTGCTTAGTTTTCTTGTCCCTCATCATTCTGCAGGACAAATTCTGAAGGTAAGTGTTACATTTTTAGTAGCACAGCTGACTACTTAATTTGGAAAAAGCAGACCAGCATTTGAAGGCACAGGATTTCTTCAGTGTATGGGAACGTTAATCTACTTTTCCAAGTATATACATGGATATTACCTCTGTCCCCAAAACCAGTCTTGCCCATACCCTTAGGTCATCATGGTTGCAGCAATGACATGAAAGACAAGTATCTTCTACCAGCCAGGACAGGTGGCCTGATTTAACGTTTCTGTATTTTTTCCAGCTGTTTACATGTGTATGTTGTTCAGAAACCCCTGTTTCTGGCATGATATGTAGCAAACACTAAATATGGTAATCTTCTTACCACAAAAGGTTGAACCATTCAATTTGTACCGTCTAGAAAAAGCTAGAGATGTCTTTAAGTCACTTTGAGTCTAGTTGAATTAGGCAAGTGTAAACATCTTCTTTGAATGGGTATAGATAGCATTTTACTTTCCCAAATCAGAGCAAAATGATGTACATGAATTGACTGGAGAAAAATGATGCTTAGCTTAAAACTCCAAAATTGTCGTCTACCAGTCTACTGATTGCACAGGGTAGGGTGTTGAGTAAAAGTTTTGGTAAGTAAGAGGGCAAGAAAACCATGTACATGAAATTAATAATTTGCATATTTGCTATTCCTTATACATATTTACTGTTCAGTTTAACAGCTGAAGACACTTTTTTTTTTTAATTCTGTTACCTGTCACTAACTTTCCCAGACTTCTGTCATGCATTAGTGTAAATGGAGAGTGAAAAAGATTCTGTGGGCTCCTTTCAGAAGGAGCCTTCCATGTGTAAAGGATGCAACTGAAGAAGGTGCAGAGTTTTATGATTATAAACCTAAAGTCAGGCAGAATCATGGAAACACTGATTTTTCTTTTTTATTTTACTTGAAGACTAGAGATGATTGAAGAGTTATGGGCTGATACTGCTTGCTTAATTTTTAAAACTCATTTTGACTCCTGCTTCCATTTAGGATTCAGCATTAATTTGATGTAGTAATGAAGCAGTACAGTTGCAGTTTGTAGCTGCAGCCTGTCACAGTGGTGAGGTGGTTAAAACTTGCTTGTTCTTCTTGTGTACTGAGAAGGTTGCGCATGGCTTGGACGAGAGTTCAGGATGAGGTAAGGTTTCGGGGCTCATTTGTGTTACTTGCTGTTAATGATCACTCTGCTTACTTACCCTGCCTTTGCCTGAGATTGCCTTCAGAGATGCATAAAAAGCTGCTCTAACGAAAGAGCCTTTGCTGTTTGCATGCATGAGAGTAAAATATTTAACTTGGCCCTGATTTCCCACTGTCAGAATTGGATGAAATAAGTGTACTGATTGTGATTTATTCCCTCAGTCTCCATTTCTTAGAGGAAAATAAGAAGTTGAGGCTTGTTCTCACACTTTCTCTGTGTTATTCCAAAATAGGAAAATGGTGAGACTAATACAATGGTTTCTGTGAGTGCTGTGTTACTGTTGTTTTTGTTCATATAAATAAATCTAGGCTGTCTACTTAGAACACTTAGAAAATAGTAAAAGCTACCTTGTGAAAATTACAGCTGTGAAAATTACAGTTTACATTAATCTGGATCACTGAAGATGAAAAAGCCAAAATACCGCTCTGTGTAAAGGTTTCCTTCTCCTGTCATGGGATGAAGGATGTGGGATGAAGGATTTTTCTTTTTCACTAGATGTTTAAAACCCTTGAACTTTGAAGCAAAATATGCATTCTGAATTCTTTTTACCCTGGTAATTGAAATGTAGTTGCCTGAGACCTGGAAAGTGTGCTGTGTGAAATAGGAGAAAGGCAGTGCATTATGTAGGGGTTCTCATCCCATCTTCACATCTGACTGACTCCCTTTCTAGAAAGTGCCGTTCTCTGACCTGTCAGCCACTGAAGGGCACATGCAGCAGCTCATTTCCTCCACTTCCCATACAGAGATGACCAGTGCAAACTTAGTGGAGAAGAGTGAGCTGCCCACACAGCTGGTCCATGCTGCCTTCTGTAGTAGCTGTGGTCTTACTTAGGGGGCTTTCATCTGAACAGCAGTGGAATAAGAGCTCCTGACTCAGCTTCCAAGGCACCATGCGAGAAAGACTATACACAAACATCTACACTGGAGAATAAATCTAGGCTGGCAAAACTTTAAAGGAGATAGGAAGGGGGAGGGTAAAGCATGTTCACATTTTAATTATTCCTTTAGTTCCCTTGTTGTGTTTTCTTCTAAGTCCTCCAAGTATAAAAGAAAACGTAGGTATTTTTATTTTTGTCAACGAAAGAATTTAATAGTTTTGGGTGACCTTGTTCTGTCTGTCCTCCAGCCATTAAATTTTAGTTCTGCTGCACTTGCATAAAGGCTTTAGTTATAAATTTATAAGGAAAATGTCAAGTGGCTAGTCACGAAGTGTGATCTGTCTTATTATGTAGATGCTGCAAACTTCTCCACATACTGCTTAAAACTCGTTAGAAAAAAACCTCACTGCTTATGTGCAATTGAATTATGACAGCAAGAGACACATTACAGAATGGTAGGCACCAATGCTTTTTACAATTTTGCTTTAGATCTTGAGGGAGTCAGTAGCACATTGGAGGATAAGGTTTAAGATGTTTGAGAGATCCTGATAATTTATTTACGTAAAAGAGGCTGCTGATGGGTTTTATGTAGTTTAGAAGTACTTCTCTTCAATTAATTGTATGAATTAAAATAACTTGATGTTTAAAATGCAAAAGTGGCCTGATGTAGGTCAGTCTGTTTAAATTTGGGAGTTTAGATTTGTGGGTCACTGATTGGCTCAACAGATTTGGTTATGTTAGAGTTGTTTCCAAACAAGGCTTACTACTTTTAATCACACATTTGATGATTGACCTAAACACTTAACTAACCCCCCTGTAATTTAGCATACATAGTGTTTATTTAGTTGCATTTCTTATTAGGTAGATGCTGAGAGGAAATGAGATTAGCAGGTTTTATTTATGTTTTGGCAGATTACTGTATAACACTTTCTTGTGCTGCTGCATTGCTAAGATGATAATAAATAGGAATTGCTGGGTTTTTCAAAAAAGAAACGCTTCTACTTGTTTCTTTGATCTTTACGTGATTTGTTACTATTTGCAAGTGATAGCCATGTACATCCTGCTTTTCAGAGCTGCCACAGAGAGACTAAAATGTAAGATTAAATAGATTTTTCATTAATACTTCGATTCTACTAAACCTAAACTTGAAACAGTAATCACATGAAAATATTTATTTGTACTTGAGGGACACAGAGAGTTCCCTAAACTGGAAAAATAATTTGTCAAGTTGACATTTTGCGGAATTGTCAACTGTTTATAAATCAGTGTGTTCTGCACTAGAATGGTTAAAAATCCTAAAATGGAGTTGCTTTCCAAAGCACATAAGAGAGGTGTGATACAACATAGACCAGGAAATACCTGTGTCTAGTAGAGATACAAATGAGTTCAGCTAAAAGAGCATAAAGTTGGGAAAAATGCAGAGGAGACTGGAAATCAAATTATTTGTTATCCTTCTGCAAACATAAAGGAAGATTAGTGAATGGAAGGTGTGTATGAGGAATGCTGAATGATCTCTACTGGGTATGTCACTTGCTACTTACAGGAGCACAATTTGCATGGTGACTGGGTAAGAGCAGAGGGCAGGGTTGCTTACACGCTATACAACCTGTGAGGAGTCATTTGAACTCAATTTCATAGAAAGCACAGAACAACTTTTTCTTGCAGTGGATGGGTATTACCAAACTCCATCTTTGGGAGACAAACAGTAAGAAAGAACTCAAGCTTTATTTTTCCTCTCATATGTCATTAAGAGGAGTGAGGATGATGCTGAAAGGCATGAGATTGAAAGAGATTTGTGAGAAAAACAACTGAAGTTCTCACTACACTTTGGAGCATGAAAATGGCAAAATATTACTTTGCATTGATAGAAATCAAGATTCAATGGGTATTTTCATTCTAGAGAGTATTACAGTCTCATCTGCTGGATTTCTCTTGCTAAGGTTGTTTTTGTACACTTTCAGATATTGAAGCGCTTCAGACTGCTGTAAACACAGCTGATTTCTGATATAGAATGATAGGGTCTGTTGCATTTTTTTCCTTGTGCAGTGTGAGTTTTGATTGATTTCCTGGGAGGGCCTTTTATCTAGTTAAAGATAGCCTGAAAATAACATGATCGGGTTAAAACCAAAAAGAACTCATTATCTTTCATGAGTAACAAAGCAAACATAGTTCTTGTAACTGAGTGTCCTTCACTGAAAATCTAAATATAATAAATGATTTCAAAGTATTTAAATGACTTGCGTGTTAAACCCCCTTGACACCCAGGAGTCTTTGAAAATGTTACATTACCATCCATACTTATGTAATGTGATCAAACAGTGATTGTAGGTTTGTAGGACTGAATCCAGAGCCAGAACTGTGGTGAATATCTTAGTGGGGTGATTTAGTTCAGTAGCAGAGTCAGCTTTTGATAGGCTTATGTACAACTTGACCTAAGTGTGTTTAAAATGTAGTTGTGTAGTCCATTTATTTTACAAAGCATGTATATGTTTAATATTGAACCAACTTTTGACAACTCTGAAAGGAGTTACACGTTGGAATAAATAATACAGTTTTACATTTTAATCTTTTCCCTAACTGGCAATGCAACAGAACAAAAAGTGTTTTAAATGCAATCTGTAGTTCACATTCAGTCTTGTACTAAAATTTGAGAACATTTTAAAGAGGGAATGCTTTGAAATAAGATAACTAACTATAGTTCTGTCCCTAGTTTGCACATCTGAAAATAAGTAAGAAATACATGGTGACATTAATATTTTTGAATATCAATAGGAAATGTTTTTCCATGACTGTGGACAGGAGTGCAGTTATTTTCATTGTAGTTTCACAATAATTACTTAACCATTTCATAAAGCAGGTTTTGTTGTTTTACTTCTTACTGGTTGCTCTTTTATGTGTTTAATTACTGGCAGAAATCATCTTGTGTGTGTGCAAAAATATAAATGTTTTCTCCATTAGTAAGACGCATCACTCCACGGGACCTACAATTTGATCACAAATTGTTTTGGAAGAAATACTTTATCAGCATTGTGTTCACATTCTGTTTATGACTATTTTTTGACAGAACCTGTAGCCATATACTAAATTTTTGCATCATTTGACTATTTTAAGTTTTGAGTTGGAAATTACTTCAGGCATTTGTTGTGCTTCAAAAAGATACAGTAATTTTTCTTTGCAAAAAGTTGCAGATTTGTTGCATGAGTATGTTAAGAGCCTGCAAAATGGTCTACAAGTTCAAGGGAAAAATATAGAAATCCTAAATGTAGTGGGTCCATTCTGTTGCATTTTAACTCCTATACGAATTTCTCTGCAGCCTCTGCAGCCTGCACATGTTGTGCAATATGTTTAAGTATCTCATGGAACTCATGGAATCTGGCAGCCCTGGTAGCAATAGGATTTTTTCTTCAACGCAGCAATCAAAGAAATTGTTTGAAATAGGGAACAAGACAGTATTACTGAACACATTGACTAGTGTGGGGGGAATAATTTAGATTATAGTAATGGAAAAAAAAGGTGTTTCAATTATACTTAAGTTTGGGTATCCTGAATCAGCAGGTTTTCAAATTCCCATACTTCCTTGTTAAATTCAGAGGAGAGGTGGCAGGGCAAAGAGGCAGGGACAATAGCTGTCATTAGTATGCATGTTTAGTGTTCAATCCTGTGAACTTAAAAAATATTTGGAATATTTTTGCTTTTACCAACAATATCTGCCATAATAAATACACCTAAAAAAGCCCCTCTAGTTTCAGTGAGATGTGGATACCTACACTGAGTAAGAAATAGTCCCTGAGCCCAGACAAGCTGTAAGCTCTGACATTCCAGGGTGTGATCTTTGATTCAGTACAGTTTCAAAAGCCTCAATAACTTGGAAGATGAGTCAGTAATGAAAAAAACCCACATTACTCCATCCACACAAGTTCTGCTTTTGTAATTACATATGGTATCAACAGAATGTAAAGCTTTCATACAACACAGCTTTTATGGACAAGGCTGATGTTTTTGGAGGTGTTCTGCCTTCCCCTAAGGAGCCTATGAATTATTTGAGACATCTCTATAAAATCATACAGCTTTTTTTTCTTATTATACTCTAAATGCCAGAAGTATAGCTGCAATCACTGACCTTCAGCTGTATAATGGTAAGGTAAAAATTTTCAAAACCTTTGGGCCTGATATAGAAATGCATTGCCTTGTCTATCCGGGAAGCTTCACTGAAGAGTGAAGACCAGAGTATTCAACTGAGTTTTAAAATTTTTATTTAAACCATGGATGTAATAATTCTATTCCAGCTGGAAGTGATGATTCAAAATAAGATGCTTATCTTCAGGGAACAAAAAGCAGAACAAGGAAAGACAGATATGACAATCTGTCCCATTGGCAGCTGAGAGGTAAGAGGCTGATAGTTCAAAAACTTTTTTTTTTTTCCTTTGGACCATTTTGTCACTGTTATTGAGGAGACTTCTCGATCCTGTGCTCTGGGATGAAATGTTCACACTGTATTACAGGAACAAACCTTGCCCACATTGTGTGACCAGTTTTAGTATAGGTGTTATAAAGGAAAAATGAAACCTGCAGTGTAGTTATGGTTCTCTTGCACAGTGGCAGAAATACAGAACTGAGTATAACTTTTATTCCTCTGAAACTACTAACAGTGATGGTTGCTGTAGCTGATGGGTAAACTATGAAAGGTGAATTAGTTAAATGCAAGCTAGAACTGTATTTGCATCTTGAAGCTTCAGGAAAGTGTTTGTCACTGATTCACATCTAGTAAAAAAATTTAGTTTTAAGAGCAAAAATAGTGTAAGATAGCTGGGGAAATGGGAGGATTTGTGGATTTTTGTAGGGGTTTTTTGGGTCTTTGTTGTTTCTTTTTTTCTCCCCCCCCCTTGAATGAGTATTGCAGCAGGGAAGAACATTGTATCATAATTTTAAGGCATTTTATTTCAAATGTGAGGGTTTAAAGAACGATGTGGTTTTAAATGTATGTTTAGAAAGTTGTCTAGAGAAAATAACCTTTAAGCAATATGTCTTTATAATACTTTGTACTCTTACATTGCAAAACCCAAGAGCTGACAACTTGAGCTCACAGTTTCTACTCAGTTTAGGGTTTCCAGACAGCAAATGTCACAAGCCATAAACTGATATCAACAGTATCCTAATACAAATATACATCCATCTGTCTATCTATCTATAAATGTATAGTTCTGTCTTGGTTGGAGCATGGTGCTAATAATGCCAGGGTTGTGGGTTTGATCCCCATATGGGCCGTTCACTTTAAGAGTTGGACTTGGTCATCCTTGTGGTTCCCTTCCAACTCAGACTATACTGTGACATGTATATATATTTCTCTATATCTATATATCTCACATTGAAGCCATGGACCTTAATGCTTTCTTATTAAATTGAACATTTAATCTATCGTAGTTGACGTTAGCAAAGAAGCTATATTATCTTTTTTTAAACTTTAAGATACAGGGAAACACAATTCCTTGTGTTATGCATAGAAAATCAAAAGCTTTATCAATGTCTAGAAGGTCCAACAATTCTCAGATGACCTGCAAACGAAATTTGGAGGAGAATAAAATTTTGGAGGCTGAAACCCCAGCCATTTGAAAATACTAAGCCGCTTACCTTTTTAAAAGGGGACTACTGAAAGAGTCTTGCTTGCTTTTTTTCTGTTGTTGTTTTAACCTTTATAGAGACACTTAAAGACTTTGAAATTTATCAGAAGAACTGCTGTGATTGTCAAACTACTTCTTTGCTTCTGCTGAAATTACTAAAGTCTCAAGAGCAGAAGTGGGAGCTCCAGCAAACCTTTACTGAGGGAGCGGGAAGCGAGTTGAAGTTATGATTTTATTCACTTTGACATTGCTGAAGCATTTTGTAAATGATTTTCTTACTCTATTTAAATATAGTAAATATTAATACTTGTTTTTATAGATTCTTTCCTCAATGATAATACTTCCCAATGTGTTCATTCTCTCACCTTCTGATTTGGTAGTTTTATTGTGCCAAAAGGAGAAGCAGGAAAAAAAGACCAGGATTCTTGTAATACAGTGTAAAAAGGAGGCAATCAGATACATTTTTGTGTAATTGCTCGTATTTTCTATACTGAGTAAATTTTCTGGTTTGTTTTGCATATATAATACTGAATCTTGTAATATGGTAAGCTGTAAGATTTATCCTGTTTCCTTTAATACAGTATCCAGCATTTCCCCTTCTAAAAACGCAAAAGACCACCACATCAATAAATGTACTTGAGTACTGAATGCAATTTTCTTCCCTGTAGATTTATTTGCAGACATTGGCATTTGCAGTCTAAATTATCGTATAGTAGTGCCCACTGCAGATGGCATTCTCTGCAACCTTGCAATACAAGTATAAGCAGGTTATGATTTAACTTGGAATTTGTAGAGCTGAGGGATGATCTGAGTTTGCTGTAAGTCCTGTTGTGATTCACCTAGTGGTACTGAAGTAGGGTAGCCTGCTTCTGTAATACATTTCCTTTATACATTAAATTCTTTTTAGTGTTTCTAGTAGTTCAGCTGATTCAGTGTTTACAACAGCAGAAACTCTTGTGTGTTGATAGCTGCAGTTGTAAAATGTTTCACAGATGTTAGAGTACCTAGAGAATTATAAATTTTCCGTGCAAACTAGCAGAGACCCAGAGTATGAATTTTCTAACACAGAAGACAGGCAGTATGCGACTCCTGCCTGTGTGGGTACTTTTCTGTGATGCTACATCATTTTAAAACTGCTGGGTACAACCCATGGATGTTAGACCAGTGGTGTATTTGAAAGTATATAGAGGCATAACATTTTTTATTCAATAAACAGTAAATTTAATTTTCTGACCTTGGTTATGTGTGAAGGCTAAGGGGAAGTGAGCACCATCTAATCAAAGATGAGCAGTCTCTCCCCAACTTCCTTTGCTGTTTTTGTTTTGCCATGTCAGATTTTTTTTTATTTTTTTTAAAGTTCTCCAGACATTTTAAGCCAAGAGCTAAACTGAGATTTGGATTCCCTTAGTAGTTCAGTTAGATACACTGGAACAATTTGCCAGTTCTTCGTAGGACTGATAGCAGACTTCCACCTGAGAGCTATTAGGAAATTGACCAAAAATTTGGGGTTACCAAGATGAACATTCAAATTTGCTTATGCTAAGAGTAAGATAGTCCTAGGTGGTTTATTCCACTTCTAAAAATGACTTTTTGTGTGGGTTTTTTTCCTTCTTTCTTTCTTTCTCTTATTTTTCTGATATTGTAACAGCAGGGGAAAATTGTTTTCTGACAGTATAGGTAGATCTGCTTTGAAGAATGTTTTGTTTAGTTAACTGGCAGATTGCTCCTAGTGTAGGCATCATTGTAATACAATTCATTTCAAATTCCCAAGGAGCTGAGGTACTTGTTTTCTAAAATAGGATCATGAGACATAGCTGCATTTTCACACCTGAGAACTGAAAATGTCTGTGTATAGTCAGTCAGGTGTAGAGACAGCATTGTAGAGTGTAGAGCGACATTGCTTCTTGACTGTACAATCGGGTACAAGGCAGGCTAGGATAGAAGGAAATGAATTTCCTATGGTGAAAGTCTAGCTAAACTTTTGGGAACTACTGAAACCTGTTTTAAATGAGGAGGAGGAAATATGCCTGCTAACTTCCACACTGGTAGCTTCTTTCAGATGTGTTTATGAACAATGTAATAAGATAGGATTGCAGGCACCTTGTCAAAGTCCTTAAGCTGCTTTTCAATAAGTGCCACAATTCTACCATGACGTGCAGTTCCAGAACGGTTTCATAACCAAGAAGTGCCAAGAACCATAAAAGGGAGTTTGTCACTCATTCACAAAATATTGCTGCCTTTTGGGGTCGTCTAGGCAAGTGAGAGATCCTGCTGGACAAACTGCTCATTGCTAAATAGGACATAGCTCCTTACCCATCCCGGAATAATAATGCTTTCTTGCTTTGTCCAAGGGATACTCTTTCCTCTTTGTTTTGGCTGCTTAATTTCTGAACCTAGCTTCCTGTGCTTTTTAACTCATAGAAATGAATAGTCAAAATAGTAATTGGGATTCTGACTCATCCTGTCAGATCTTTTGCATATAGTGCACCTTCAAGTGCTTTCTCTCTTCATGTTTGAGGATGGTCAACACTTGAAACTCCTTTTGGCTCGACTGATGTTTGACTTGTTAGACACAAATTGTAGAGCTCTGCAACAAAGTACTTTGTTTTATAATTTTGATGTTCTGCTATCTTTTGAGAGAATACACCTGGCACAGTACTTATACCAGACTTTATTAGTGTGATTTGTTAATGCTAATACACAACAGCATTTTTAAACCAGTTTACATAACTTGTCCTTTTAAATGTTATTTGACATGAACACTACAGTCTTAGAAATACTTTGCAAAGCTGTTCCCCTTTCCCCCCCACCAAGAATTCAAAAGTTCTAACCATTCTAAGCCATTATAATGGCAGGCTTTTTAAAGTATGCTTCTGCCATAGAAAAATAACCGGTTAAAAAAATTTAGTGCTTTTCTATGCATTTACATAGAGAAGAGACACGTTGGGCTTAAAATGAGCAAGAATCAAACATTTTTCTACTTTCTATGCTAAATCCAGCACTTCAGGTCAGGAAGCTTTTTAGCAATGTTTCCTGGTGTGGTTTGGTATGTAATCACTAGTACCTTTAAATCAGGGGACAAAACAGTTTCTTTCTTGAGGTTTCTTTCAGCTGCTTTTTTTTTCTAAGAATGTTTTACTATTTTTTATCTATTTACTGATCCTGTGGTAAAAGGAATAACAGAAATGAAATAGATTTTTGAGTGCTGCTTATCGGCAGAGCATTTATTGGAGTGTCTGATCTGAAGAAAAAGATAAAGTTAATATCTCATATTGTAAATCTCAGGAGGATGATTGTGTTGTCATAGGGCAATGTTAGTTATTGCCTGCAATACACAGAAAAATAATATCCTTGAGAAATTGGTGGAAGGTGGATAGATCACAGCTTTCAAGTTTTATTCCTACTTCACTAAAGGCCTCTTCAGCTCTCCTAGAATTCCAACTTTTTAATTGTCTTTTAAATAGTAGGCTACACATCTTGAAAAAGATTTTGAGGAGTTGTCAGAGGAGTGTTTGGCATATGATTTTGCTGCTAAGATTTTTTTTTTAAAGTGTAGTATTGTGTATTCATGGGAATATGAACCATTTAGCTTTGACTGGAGGACAGCAACATTGTAAGCTTAGCTGGAAACCCAGATGAATCAGGTCTAATTTCTCACAACCTGTCTTAGCTAGTTCAAATGCACTGGATTCTTTTGCAGTTTATTTTAAGAATTGTTAGAGAAGGCTTTCAATGAAAACTCTATCAGTGTTTTTGTGTGTTTTGTAAGACTAAGCTACTTTACTGTGTATTTTCCACATTCTCCCCTCTTACCACTTGTGTGTTAGTGCTCTTTTCTGGACTAATTGTTAACTGAGCACTTCAGTGTCTTTATATATTTTAAACATAAAAAGTCCTTCAGTCATAGAGTTTTAAAAGGATGCTTTAGTGTACCCATTGAAAAAAATTTTAGGATTTAGCTACTTCACTGGGTACATCAGCACATCTTTTGAGTGTGGAAAGCTGCCAGAAGGGCATTGCACTAGTACACGGTAATGTTCATGAAGTTTACCCTCCATTTCATTTCAAATTGAGGTAAGAACGTGTGGCTCAGTAACTGAAACATCATTTTCAGCAGCTGACTAAAAATCTTTAGATGATAAGCAACATATAAATTGTTTATGGTGAAAATGAGAAGTCCGATGCCAGAGTACTGATGTTATTAAAACAAAACCCTCTATAGTAGTTGTAGTCATAAAAAAAATGTTACTGATAACACTTTTCTAATTCAACTAGAATTCTTAACACTGAGCACATAGGTATAGAACAGATGATGAAGTAGAGGATTTTGAATGCATTTGTGGGATATTTAATTTCAAATTTTAGTTCACTTAAAAATCTGTTTCTGAATGCATGTGGCCTCGCTGCCAAGTTCTCTGTAGGTCCACCTGCGTTTGCCATGCTCCACTTCTGCTCTTTTATTTGAAAGGAATTTGGCATACATCATTCATGAAGAATAATTGAACTATCTCAGTTTGAAAATATGAATAATTGTTTAAACTGCCCAAAAAAACTTGCCTATATTCCTTTAACAACGTCATAAATTACAGAGGACCTATAAATATCAAATATGCAGCATATATGAAATCAGTGAGGTGACTTCTGATTTAGAAAAGTAAAATGGCTTTCTTCAGAAGCTAGTGTACAGGATATATAGAACTTTCAAAGGACAACTGAGGATCTTATTAACACAGCCTAATTAACCTCCCTTCTGTACAAGGTGAAGTGTTAGATGCTCTAAATGAGTGATGAAAAGTGTCAGGGAAATACAGAATTGGATCGATTTTCTTTTAATAATAAATAATCCTTCTAATTTATTTGGATGAAAGTAAACGTGTCTGCTGTGGTTTTGCTTTTGCTGTGTGCCAGGATTCAGCTCAGAGTGAATTCTTAGCAGAGGTCTAAGGCTTTGAAAATTGCTTTCTAATGGAAATGGTGACAGATCATTAACTACAGTAGTATAAATGCATTGATTTAACATATGTATAGTTGTCCTAAGTTGCAAAATGCATGACATAGTATGTGCTAAGCATATAGGAAGTATCTTTGTAGTTTTAACTAATTAATGACATGATTTATACTGTGTTAATCTTTCAGAAACATACAGCCCCTGACAGTGTTGGACAGGTATCATTCAGGGGCTGAGATACATTTGTTCTGTAGTGACACTGTGATCCCACTGTAATTGCTGTGCTGGAAGGGGACCAAGAAGCGTTTAACATGCTGCATTTAATCACCAGTGCAATTAGAGTGACACTGAAGGAGATACATTTTCCTGCTACCAAGTCATAGCAACTTCTAAATCGTAACGAACCATTACTAGATATGTGGAAGGCTTTGTTTCCAATAAAAATGCAGAACCTGGGATTTTGTAGTCATACTTAATTAGCATCTGCGGCTTTAATATCTTTAAAATTAAATGTCTAATGCACATGTGCTATTTGAAACTATTTTTTGTCCAAAATCCTTATTCTTCCATCATCAAAAGACAGATGAACAAAAATTAGTTTCAAGAATTATGATTATTCTAGTGTTGTTTTTCAGGAATTGAGAATACATATTTGTAGTAGAATCTTTATTTTTACTCTGATGCAGCTGCAAAATTCTTGTCATTGGTGAGCATCTACACTAATAATACTAGTTCACCATTACCTTAAGAAGTCTAGGTGGCTTGCTAATACGGGTGAAACTGAACATTTTTATTGCCCTTGTGGACAGTAAAGCTAATATTACTTTTTAGTGTTTCTGGTTTTTTGTTTTTTCATTTAAAGATGGGATGGGATGGGGAAACTACGAAGCACCTGACCAGCTGCTGGAAAATGGAGGATTTTGTTACAAAACCTTCATTATTTATTAGGTGTGCCTATTGAAGTTCCTTGGCAGAAGGTTGTTTTTGGAGACTGAGTGTCTTGTGATCAGTCAAATTTTGGTATGCTTCTTTTTAACTCTTTGCACAAAATTTCCACATGTAACTTGTTCTTGAATCTTGAGATTGAGATTGTCTTTTGATTCTGTTTATTCTGATCAGCTGTTGTGCATCTAACAGTTGTGTCTGAGATTTAGGGCTAGAATTCAGTTGCGTTCTCTGAATGTGGTTTTGTATTAATAATCATTTACTGGGAGAGAGGGAAGGAAAGCCAAACTTCCAGTGAAGACAGAGTAGAATGTGCATTGATTTGTATGGTACCTTGCAATGATACACTGTAAAATGGCAGGGAATAAAAGGAACAATTGGTAGTTTAGAGCATAAAATTAAATTTATAAGATCAAGTGCTCTTAGCGGAGCAGATAAGCCCGTTTCACATCTTCATGAGAATGTACTGGAAGTACCATATGAAAATGGAATTAGGGAAGCAGTCTATTTAGTTTTCTTAATTAGTTACGTATCAGTTGTGGTACATGATATGAGCATGTATAGGATTTGAAGTATGTGATTTTTGCTGTTTAGTGCCCCTTGGTGGCTCTCAGTTTGCATTATGCATCTTTAACTGGAGATGCAGATGTGCATCTCACTGAGGTTGGGGCCTTATAGTTGTCTGTGTGCATGTCTGTCTGAATGCTCAGTTCTCTTTGCTGTGGCGATTTGTAGGCACCACAGCACAAGTAAGGGATGATGGTTTGGAGAGCCTCAAATGTGCATTTTATTTTTACTCTTACATGCAATTTATTTCCTTCCACGATTTCCCATTTCTGTAAATGCCTTCCTCTTTCAAAATCCCTGTGTCGTTGCTACTGCTTTCGAGGCCGTGTTGTTAAGGGAGTGGGTTTTTTTCTTTGGCAGCGGAGGCAGTTTTAATACCCACACTTTTTTCAGACCAAACCCTGCAGAACTGTTGCATGCAATCATTCTGTAACCTCTGGGGTGTTCCAGCTGGCTCAAAGTATCCTCTGCCTTTAACTTAGTTTACCACTTGACCTTCTGAGCTTGCTTCACCTTGTGGTTTTCAATCTACATAATAATTCTGTGTCCCACTTTAGTTAAATGGTTTCTTTTTGACAGATGAAAGTACCTTTAAAGAGGGTTTAACTTTAAATTCTGCCTCAGCGATAATGCCATTCTATTTGACTTGATTTATCTATAAATATGAATGTCTTTCTGAATATCAGCTTAAATTATGTACAAGTGGAGATTATAAATTATCAGTATAAAAATTACTTTCTAGGGATATTGTACCTATAAAATGTATACTGTGAGTAATTCTGGATTAGGTGCTGTTCAACACGAAGCTGACTTTTATGAGGGAAATCTAGGAATTATTATAATATGTCCAGTTAAAAAACATGGTGATTTGATATCTGATTCAGAAGCATATCCCAAACCAGCTGTGTCAGAAGGGTGTAGAAGTGTTAGGTGTCTGCCTAAAGACTTGCAGTCTAAACATCCAATTCTCACTGCCAGGACTAACTTTGAATTCTAGGTTTGCTGGGCCTTATTCACCACTACAGTCATGATTTTGCCATGTGTTCCTAGAACCAGGAATGGTATTGCCTTCCCTAAAAGTCATCCATGACCATTTTTTTCCTATGAAGTGGAAACAGAGTGTTGGGATCCAGATTGTTTGATATTTCGGAACTTTGAGTGTTTCAAATAAAATTATCTCTAGAAATAACAGATATTGCAGATGTATGATACATTTGAGAAAGTTGTCAGGAACAAAGAAATTTTACATTTTCGTATTACTCCCTGTCAGTATGAGCTTCTGGTGAATTTTGGAGTTACTGAGAAATAATTTACGTAAACCAATGTTGCGGTTAACAAGATGTGCTTCATGAGAGAACAGCAATATGCAGTTGCTCAGTTTTAAGTCTGGTGAGTGAGCCCTTGCCTGCTGAAAAGAGGAGATGCTAGTAATGAGAGGAGGGATTTGCAGTCTAGCAAAAAGCTGTCAAACATTTTGCTTGACAGTGACTTGACTCTTGGATAATGCTTGGTAAATTTGATGTATATAAACTGTGTAATGCATTTTCTTCATAAAACTTTTGCTCTAATTAAATACTTCATTTTCAAATAGAAGCTGATTGTTGATTAATGTTGTTATTCTGTCTTTGCTGTTTTCTTAGTTCTAGTGTAGTGTTGATGTATCTGCACTCACGTAAGTGGCTGTTTAAAAGAAACTAAGAAAAAATCCACTCAAGTCATGTGTAGCAGCTTCAGACTGACTTGGACGCCTTGAAAAGGCATATGTATACAAGGATCAAAGAGAAAGGGATCCTTGAAACTGTAACAGTGTTACTTGGCTTGCAAGGTCACTTGTCCAATAGTGTTGTCCTTTCAGAAAATTTGAGCAGGTTTTGTGTATTAGAAGTACATGGCAATCTTTTCTCTTTTTCACGCAGCTCTATATTGTGTTTGCATCTGTGTTTTCCATTGTTGGTGTGCTGATAAGTAAATATTATATGAGGCTTTGGATTGATATTTAACAGCTGAGATGGTTAATTATACCACTGAAAACATTTATCATTGCCCATTCCAATGTCATCAATATGAACCAGCTGAACTCTGCCTTTCTTTTTCTTTGCTGCCCCTGGGGTTTAATGGCTTTGCAGAGAAGGCCCTGCCTGGCATATTGAGCTGCTCCAGAAGGTCTAACCCATAAGCAGTGAGTACTGAACTGCAGCACACAAATGCTGTAGGTGTTGACTCACCATGCTGTTTTTAATTCCAGTTCTCTTGAAGGTAGATAATCTGTGCAGACCGTCAACATAAGATACTGAATCTTTGGGTATCTACCAATCTGATGATATATTTGTATGGCTACATAAGCCTGATTTTCCTGGGAATTAACTTTTCTCCTGTGCACATACTGTGTGCATTTAAAACTAGCTTTCATGTGTCTGTGGCTCTTGCTATAACTGGCAAATGCTTATGTCTCAAATCTGCAGTAATATGTGTTCTTACAGAATTTTTGAGCCTGATGTAAACCAGCTTTCAGATGTGCATGAATTGAAAAGCATCTGTAATGTTTTGATGTGGCTGATACTAAGATATGATTGACCAAGTCTGAATTTGCTTCGTTACTGGAAAGTCCTTCAAAGTCACCATCTGCAGACTGGAGGGGGCATATATATATAATTCTGATATGTGTTCATTTGTGCTATAATTGCTTTGAAAAATCTGTCAATTTTTTTTGTCTCAAGATAACTAGCAGTATTTTATAATTTATGTGTTCTTAGACATAGATCTCCTCTCAAAATTTCATTCCTGTTTGGCTGGAGATAGAAAACAACTGTTTTGGTAGTCTCAGTTGTTTCTGTGTATGCATATTTCTAAAGAGAAAGGTGCAACTTATTTGGCTAAATGATATGTTCCAGCTGGAGGCTGCCCTGAGGAGGCAAAAAGGTCTTATGGGCATGGACAGTTTTGGTACAACCTTGCCAGGTTTTCAGACCTGCCCAGGATGGCATTAATGCCTGTAAATAATGGCAGAGCTGGTTCAGGAATGCTGAAAAAATCAAATATTGGGCAGTGTGCACAGAAACCGATTTGTTCTTGCCTGAAGATATTCCAAGACATAGAGAACTTTTGAGCATATTCTCCAGGTCACTTTGTAAAGGAGATGTTGATGTTAGAAGAGAACTTTTTATAAACTGGGGGAAACACAGTATATTGCTTTGGCTTTTTTCATGAGAACCCTAGAGAGGTCTTATAACCTTAAATTTTTTTTGTGAGGCTACTGACTTTCTGAGGTGTGAACACTTGTGGCATATTTGCATAAGCACTTTGTAGAGGTCTGGGGGGCTTAAGATATTGCTGCTGTCCTCCTGCTGTTTTTCTCTCAGCTGAAGGTTGCTGCCCTCAAAGCCTGAGCCACCCTTGTGGATCATATGAACTATCCTAGTCCATGTCAGTGCAAAGTCAGCCAGGTTATTTTAAATTACTGCTGGATGCAGCTGATGGTAGTAATGAACAGCTTGAGATAATAACTACTTAAGCCATTCCAGCTAGACTTCCAAGAGCACATCTGTCTGTGTCCTTATAAGTACAATACTTTAATCTCTCCATTGCTGTATTGTATTCAGGATTTGTCAGGACTGCAGAGCTGTTGCCAAGGGAATAAAGGGAATATTCAAGTGGAATGTATTGGTGCTTCCTGTCTATCATTATCACATTGCAACAGAAAGATTTGACTGATGAATGTGTAGCATATACATTGAATGGTAAAATAAGTTTATTTTCATATAAAAGGTAAATGCGTGGAAGTCATGTTTTGGAAACTGTTGGAAAGAGATTACTGTACAAAGTCTCTTCCCATACTCTGTTTCTAGTTCAGCCACTTCTCGCCACTTACCTTTGATTCCTAGCCATTTAAGTTCTTACCTTTTCTGTACCCTTGCTTCATTCCCCCTAAAACTTCCTGTATTGACTAGAAATATAATGAATTTTTTAGCTCTATTTTTTTTTTATTTTTTGCCCCAGGTCCAGCAAGACTATGAATCTCTGTTCCAAATGCTTTGCTGGTAAGTGCAGTAAAAGGTTTTGTGTTTCCGTTAGATTATCGAAACCACATTGTTGGCATCTCTCTTAGGATTTGTGCATGGGTTTCTCTTCCTTCAGTTGTATATGTAATCAGATTTTCCTCACTGTGGTGCTTCATTTATTTGCTAATCAAGAACCTCTTGTGTAAATGTACCCATCAAACCTTGTTCTTGAAATTTAGGGAATTTAAGTACATTCTTGAACTACAGAGCTCCATTGCCAGCACAGCTCCTGTACGATGATATGGTTTTCATAAGGCATAAGTCTGAATTGTAATTTGGAATTTTGTAGGATTTATTTTGTAATAACCTCTGATATATAGAATGGATAAAAAATTAAAAGGAAAAGTTGATTTAGAACACCTTGTTCCATTTCCTTTAACTTGCAGCCCTTGAACATTAAATCATCAGCAACTCATCGGTAGGCTGTTCTAATTGCTTCATATTACTTTCTTATTGTAAGGTCATTGCTATTGTGTAAAATCTTAGGAATTGTTATTGACCTTTTCCTGTTAGCAACTTCTAGCTTTGTCTTTCTGAATTAATTTTTTGGTATTATTTAGTATTGTAAACTTAGTTTTAATTGTAATTAAGGTCCTGCCATAGCTCATGATTTTTAATTACCTTGGGACAACAGATAAAATTTTAAAAGGTTCAGCATTTTTTAAAAACTTTAAAGGTTTTTTAGCATTTTTTAAACAAAAAATGGATTTTGGCTTTTGGGTTCAACATTACTTCATTAAAAAAACACATGGGAAATAAAGATTGTCAAAAGGTTGTTCAGCAAAATGTATTTCTCTGGCTGTTTTCCCAAGCCGTGGATCTCTGGAAAGGGTATATTGAAGAAAGTGTAAGTCATTTCTTGTACTCTTTCCCTACTGACCACAGTCACAAACACGTCTTTGATTTGACTCAGTAGGACTCTTATGTTCATATTATCAGTGTAAATAACTTGTGTTTGTGTACTCAGCAATGTAGGCGTTCTGATTCTGAGACATAAAACAGCCCTCATTTGCTGAGTTTAGCAGAGTACCCAACACTTCACAGCCAGCAGACCAGGCATTAGGCAGAGCATCTTTTATTTTTTTACTAGTTTGGATTTTTTTGTTTGTTTGTTTGTTTGTAATTTTATTTCTTTTTGACAAGAAGAAAAGTTCTTGGCTTCCATTCTGCAATTCTTCTAAAATGCCATTAGCTCTGATAAAGTTAATTTTTCTCTGTTGTAAAACTGTAAGATGAGATCATGCGTGATGGGCCGGGTGGGGATTGGAGGGCTTATGTTTTTAAATTTTCAAGATGTTCTTTAGAGCCTGTTTATTTTAATGACATAAATCTTTGGAAGAATTTTAGTAACTTAAAAATGTACTAGTGGTTGGAATAAAACAAGGTACTGTAGAAAAAGATAAATTTATCTTACTTAGATCTTAACTGTGGTTCCTTCAACGAGTGGGATTGAAATAACCAGTTCTGTTGGAGTCATAACTCAAAACTTCTCAATGTCATCGTTCCAACATAAAAGTGTTTTTCTATTTTTTCTTTTTTTCCCCCTGATGTTAATATTTTTTGCATATTTTTCATACTGGATTTCTAGTTACATATTGATATAGAAAGATGTATATTCCTGCTTCCGTCAATTTAACCACCATAGGTAGCATAATTTGAGGCAAGTAAAGTGTTCAAAGATGTTTTTCATTGTTTCAGGCACTCCAGAGAAAGGATGTGAAAAACAGTTCCTTTTTTTCTCTTTTAATATGGCAGGTTATTTATTCAAATGTATTGAAGCAGAGGGAAAATTTCAAAATATTACTTCTCTTGACCATCATTTCCTTTTTTTTTCATTTCAGAAAAAAGAAATCCACACAACGAAAAAGGTTAGTAACTCTTTAAATTACTGTTTTGGTTGTTTTTTTTTTTTCCAGAAGGAAGAATCCAGTCTTCCTTTTTTTAAAAAAAAAAATTGATTTGAGATACATAAAGCAGGAAAGACCCTTACATTTGTGTAAGCATTCCTTTATTATATATATATATATCAGGGGAGAAGGGTAACAAATCTGCAAGGGATGAAACATTGTTGTGTTTACAAGGCAGTATGATTTATTTGTGGAACCTTCCTATCTTAGCAGGTTTTTCAGACTTTCTTAACTATCTGCAAGTTTGTAAATTCATGATCATGAAGTCGTCTTTGCTTCTGCATTTCCTGGCTTCCCCATTCTTCTGGTTCTGCTGGGACAGGGTTAATTTCTGCAGTAGCCAGGAGGGAGCATGGCTGGGACAGGAGATTATTTTGTACCTGCTCTCTTCATTGCCGGGTTGGGGGGGAAAGGGACGCTCTTCCAGGGAGAAGGGGTTGCCTTCCAGTCAAGAAAACCTGGCAGAGGGATTGGTTGGGTAATGCCAGTTTGAGCATTTTGCATATGAACCACTCGCCTCTCTCTTGTACATTTTTGTCATTAATGTTGTAGCTGTTAATATTAGTTTTCGTATCTCGTTGTTTCCAGTAAGTTGTTGTTAACTCAGCCCACAGTCTTTACCTTTTGTGCCCCCAGTTCTCCTCTCCAGCCTTCCACAAGGGGAGCGGGAGGGGAGGGAGTGGCTTGTGGTTTGGAGTTTCAGTGGGACACTAAATTCAGGAATATCATTCCTAAACTGTGACACCCATCCCTTGGGGAAAAAGTGGTCATAGTTTGACATCTGTCATATTAATCAGCATGAAACTGGAGCAAAAGGTAATGTCACTTTGCCTTATTGTTTGACAAAATGCTTCTGATTTCTAAATTTAATATCAAAATAAATTCACAGAATTTTCTCTCACATTTGTCCAACAATGAGACAAGCAGCAAAAGCAACCCAATTATATAGCAGGGAGATTGGCATTCCTTGTTTTGGCTACCTTTTGTACTTTTTCTTACATTAAACATGGGAATACTGCTCACAAGTTATTACAGAGATGTTCAGTTTTCTGTGGCAAGAATGAGCTGCATACTGCACAGATACATACAGCTCTTTGCCTGTAAGTGCCCAATGTTTTGACCTAGATCCAGAAAGTTCACCAAGCTCTTCTGTACAACCACAAAATTGCTGTTCATTTGCCACAGGCTAGTTCTTAGCCTGCACATAAGGGTTGATAAATACTCTAGAAGAGCTTGAAGTTAGCTACCCTCTTCAGCTGTCTTTACCTCCTCTTCACACCATCTGCCTGTTCCAAGAAGTAACACCTCACTTCTTTTACTTAAACCCGGGAGAAGCAACAGACTCTGAAATGTTCAAGAGCTTCTCTGAAATAATTTCAAGTTAATTGTACTTCTGCAAAGTACTTCACAACATTCTGTCTCCAATTCAATGCTGACCATGTGTTATCAATGCTTCAGGGTTTCCAGATACAGTACAAGTGTAACCCCACATATTGAAGTGCTTCAAATAAATATGCTCTTTAGATGGTGAAGAACATGGTTTCTTCAGACTTCCCATGCATCTAGAATACAAATGCAATAAAGTGGTGTGTGTTTTGGAGGTTTTTTTGGTGGTGTTTTTTTGGTCAGAATATAGGCTGGTAAGTAAAGAAATTCAAATTATGGCCAGAGTATCTCCCTTAGTGACACCACATCTTTTAAGAATGCTGCAGCCTTTCTTCTTTCAATACGGTAAACTGCAAATTCTGAGTGATTAAATAGAGGACAGTGATGAGTTAAAATTTTCAAAAGTACTCTCTCTTAACCTATCTTTGCTCCCATTAGATTTATGGAAATTCTAGTATCAGCTTCAGGTAGGGACATTGCTGAGTACTTTTTGAAATGCCACTTTATAAAGTAGGATCTTTCAGGCAGGAATTCTGCATTCATGGAAACAACACCTGGTAACTCAAGAATTCAATTTTAATTGGAACCTCTGGGAACAGTCACAGAACAAACTATTACAGAGTAAGAACAAAAATTTAAATAGAGAAAATGATAAAACTACACTTTCTACTTACATCACCCCCCAAAAATGCAGTCTGTCTTTAATCCATTTGATTGTGAGCCTGGAAGGCTTAATTTGTGTTATGTTCCTATCAGCAATGGAAAGAGGTACAGGAAGTGGATTTCAGCTTGTTCTATAGTGTGCAAAGCTGAAAGTAAATGCAGCACTGGATGGTTTGGTGGAGAAATGCAGTTGGAAAACTGGAAGAAGATAAAATATGATAAGAGTATTCATGGATTTATGAATCAAAATCATAGGCATTCTGTCTGGACATGTAATTGAAAGTTCTAGAGGTGGGTGTCCATCCCTTAATCCAGCTGTGCAATATTTATATTCATGTTCTGCGAAATGCTAGATCAGAGTCACTGAAATTGAGAAGATAACCGTATAACCCAAGAATTGTCTGAGTTTTAGGGACTTCAGCTTGTAGTTCAGTCTTATTTTTAGACTGAAATAAAACACATATTTTTTTACATACTGGATTCTTGATGATTGAAAAAAGATAGATTTTTAATCTTCATTATACTAGTAGAAAGTCAGTATTGCTGGAACTGCATATGTATTTTCAATACATATACTTAACTCTATGCTAGGTTATTATGAATTTTTGAAACTTTGATGGTATTTTTAATGTTCCTGAATTGAAAAGATCTAATAAGGAGTGAAAATGAAAAATAGACATTAATATGTACTATATGTCATCTGAGTCTAGAAGTGTCAGATTATTCACCTGTTGCCTGAACTCATATGTCTGGCTATAGAGTTGCTTTATATTTTTGCATATCTTAACCTTCCTGCTTTGTTGAGCAGACTTTTATTTTGTCATGCATAAACCACACACAGTTTTTGGAGCTTACAAAATTGGGAGTTTTTTGTGTCTCAGAGTTATTGAATAGTACAATTTCCTTTTCTCTCAGTTTTTGTAAATCTTGGGAGCTCTTTAGAACTTGTCTGTTATTGCTGCCATGTCTGTCAGTAATAACTCCTATTGTAAGCATGACCTGACAAAAATCAGCATTCCTGCCTAAATAGACTTTGCTGTTAATTAACTGCTGATTTGATCCTTAGTCAAGCTTTCAACTTGCTTACTGAAAACCTTTTCAGCAGGTGCATCTTGCATGTTGCTAGTTCAAATTATGCTTTTTAGCTGTACCCTGTTGTATGATAAGCGCTAAATTATGCTTCATTCGGCCCTTGTGTTAATAAAGTTTTCAGTCCTAAGTGAATGATTGAAAATCTGTTATGTTTGTATTTTTCATACACTTGTAATTTCTGATGTGAATCCACAAGTTTTAGTACTTTGTTAGAAAAGCAGCAAGAAGTGTTTCCAGAAGTTTGAAAACATCACTAAGAACTAGTTTTCTTTACCGCTACACAAGACATTTCTCTTTTCAGTGTGGTATTCCTTTTGTTGGCTCCTAATAGAAGCCAGTGCCTCAATATGTTGCTTCATTAGGTTAGAATTTGCTGCCGTATTCACGTCTGTCTTTGTATTTTGAAGTACATGGACTGCTTGCTAAAAAAAATGGCCCTCACTGGCTAGAGCTTGAAAGTAGTCAAGCTTTGTGTTTATTACACAGTCAAGCTTGCAGCTAAATATTTCTTTGGAAAAATGTATAGCTGTTACAGTGGCAACAACAATGCTTCTAATTTCTAGAGCACCTGCTAGTAGAGAACTACAACATTTCAGATATAACCGTAGATATTATTTGGCATACATTCAATTTCTTTTACTCTATACCCAAAGAATTTCTAAATGGGTAAGCCTGGTAGAAAAAAGATGTCATAGCATAATTAGTAAACTTGAAACATGAGATGTATGCTAAGGTTGAAATAGAGAGTCACCATGAAATGGAATTAAGAAAAAAATTGGACAAACTGCTTCAGTTATTTATACACTTGATTTGCACTGCTGACCCCAATCATTCCTTTTACTCTGTTAGTATGCATTATTCTTTGGTTTTAAAAAAATTTAAAAATCTGAATAGTAGCTCTGTTTGGTTATCTGAGTATTGCTCTGTTAGAACAGGGCAGTATTTTGTGGAAAAGTTGGGAAGAGATTTATAGGTTTATAGTTGACTCCTTTTACCCTAACCTGTCTTAAAGGTTTGGAAAGGAAATACAAATGAAGACAAAATTAATTTATTCAAATACAGGTGTATGATCTAAGCTTAGCACTACTCATGTTACTTTTGTCAAAAGTAAACATCAACCAAATCATCCAGCATATTTATACTGCACCTTCCTAAGTCTCAGTATATACAGAAGAATTGGAAGTGTGGGAGAGAGGGATACCTGAATCTTCCTAGCCTTGCTTGAGCTCACATATGCAAATCACATGTGGAGTGAAGTTAACAAAACATTGCTTGAGGGTTCCATGTCTACATTGTTGTGGCATGGAAGCTGCAGAGTACAGTGCTTCTATGTTGCTTTGTGTCCATACTGATATGATTTAGTTGTGCATTGTATAAAAAGGTGTGAAAGTTGCTGTCTAGAAGGCACACCCCTCATCTTCCCGGGACGTGGCTGTATGAAGGCATTGTGTGCACAGCAGTGCAGTGAAGGGTGTCAACAGGGCCAATGGCCAATGGCTCAGCTGCTGGTTTGGTGTGCTCAATTATTTTGTCTTTTTTCATCCTCCTTTATCTTCCTGTGTATGAAATAGTGGGAAGAGGCAAGCACTGATGGAGGACAGACCCATGAAGTTTCTGTGCAATTGTTAGTGGAAGAAAGAGAATTTCTTTCACAACTGTCACTCAAATGTTGTGTATTGATGTAGGCCAGGTTTTTCTTTTTTCTTCTTTCTGGCTGCTTTTAAGTTAGTGGGGTATTATCCCATCACATAAGTGTCTTTTCACCAACACAGTCTAGTAAAATTGAATGCCTTTTTATTAATAGCTATTAGCATTTTGCAGTCAATCAGTCCTATCAGCAAACTACCCTGTAGGGCATTAGTGGCTGTTGGACTGTGCTTTGCAAAATTCAGTCTAGTAGACTGGGGCTCATTTGTTAAAAATACAAATTACACTCAAGCAAAGATATGACCTTTTCTCAGTATTGGCTACCCGAAAAGACTACTAGATAGTCTTAATTTTTTTCCCTGTCTTGACAAAACATCACTGATATTTTCCATATGTTTTCTTTTTCTTATCTCAGGGGATTGCCAGTCCCATTATATAGATTGATCTACAAGCAGAGAAAAGAGCTCGAGCCCTTTTTTTTCTCAGCCTTGCATTATTTTTAGTTTTTCATAGCTCTGTTTCTAGTATGTTTTTTTCTTTATGGTAAAGCTAGTTTCTTTCTCTTTTCTTAATATCTTGTTCCCCTTCTAACTCGTAACCTTTCCAAATGACTCGTTGAAGCACCAGCTGTAATTTAGTCTCTTGTGTATAGGTTCTCTATTGATGTAAGAAAAATGTTTAGAAATATGACTTAATTGCCGTGATGTTTGCACTTTGCCAGCATGAAAGTAGAGTTACCTATTGAGGATGTGCAACCCACAGGTTTAATTTATTTAACTTTTTTATGACTCCCTTCTCTTATAGATGTGTGCATAAGATAGAAGAAGGAATGTTTTTCTTTTTTTTCTAATTTAGCAATTTGCTTGATTTATGGAAAAGTCTGTGCTCTGTTTTGTGTATTTGCTCGTTTGGAACCCTTCTATAGTTTATAGAGACACCAGTGATTTGTTCCTTAGCCTCCCTGTGGAGTTTGTTCCATATTACAATCTAATTCCATGTCCGTGTCGTGCACTCCTGAGCTGTTAATTTGTACATTTCGATGCAGTTTGTTTCATCGTGTTTTTGTAATCCAAACTGAATCTAACGAGCTATGTGCTTTGGGGACCCAGCCTTGCCTTGCCAATTAGAACAAGTGGTTACTGAGAGAGGGCATGTTTTAAATAAAACATGGCACCTCTGTGTGGGACCAGCAGCCTTCAGGGAATACCAAGAGGATATTTAACTCTTTCTGCCTGAGAAGAGAGGGCACTACCAGTGAGCACATTTTAGAAACATTCAGCTCATTCCTTTGAAAAGTATTATGCAGATTCATGGTTTGTCTTTTAAATAAAGTGAAGTTTGCCATTGGAGAGGTTTTAGGCACTACTGCCTGTGGAATATTTAGGAATTCACAAGGATATCTGTCGAGCTGACTGCATGTTTTCTAGGATTCTGATTGCTAATGCCACATCAAAATTATACAAGACTAGCAGCTGCCTTTTTCTTTCCCCTTGTACTGCTACATCAGAGGCTGAGAGAGAACAGGAGGAGTGCCAGATGGTAAAAGAGCTGATTTCAGAGGGTATTTTACAAGGGAAGGAATCTAGAAACAGCTAAGGTTATGTGCTAAATGACCAAGAGGAAGTTACCGTTTTGAGGTAACTGGGAAGATGTGTGTTTATGATCAGCATTTGTCATCATTGAAGAAACTATCTGGCATTCTACTGGTCTTCAGACTAACTGCCTGGTGAACTCAAGCAAGACACAACAATGATTTAGGAAGTTAACTCTACTTTGCAATTCTTTCTTGCATTCCACCCCTGGCAAGTCCTTTCCTCTGTCATTACTATTAACTTGTGCATCTACATGCTTGAGCCTCTCCAAAGAGAAGTAGTTACTGTCTAACAGCAAGTCTTAGCTAAGGACAGTGAGAAAGAATTTAGGTGAACAGTCATGGTGGTTAATTCAGACAACCTTTCAACAGTCCTTGCATACACAAGCAAGGCACGACCAAGAAAGACCTCCTTTGTGAAAACCTTTTTTGTTCAGCAGCTAGCCGTAAGGGAAGTACAGCTGTTTGCTAAGGTGATTTAAGCTGTTAGGGAAGCAGGTGTACGGGACAAATGTGAACTGGATAATAGAACAAAATGTAACTAATGACTTTTCACTTCTTTAGCCATTTCATATGAAAGAAATGTGTTCTAGCAGCTAGACAGCTGGCTAGGATCCTGACTTGAATTCCTTTTCACAGTCAGTGAGGATTTCTTTGTGATACTAGACAAGCTGGTTTTTTTTGTCTTGCACTTCTGCTCCTCATCAGGTACTGAGAGATGATAGTATTTCCTTGCTGGTTTTGGACAACCCAGTTTTGGACTTGCCTTTCATACCCTTGAGGAATATATGCAGTTAGGGACCTTTTGTTCCTTTATTTTGTCTTAGCCTTCAGAAGTCTCAGACAAAATTTTGGAATTTCAGTTCTTTTCTGTGTGTGTCTTTTCTGCAGTTGATTTTTTGTTCTTCATCTTCTTGACACTTTATCTTCAGTCCAGTTTGTTTCTCCTCTTAATTTAAAGGAAATCATACTGCACTGCTACAATTAATGCATGCCATTTCTTTTAAAACTTTTAATGCTTTTTCTTCTGGAGGCTGCAAACATGCCAGCCATTGTTTATTCATACCAGTCTTCTTATATATGTTGCAAAACTTGTATGTTCTCACAAAGTTAGTCACCAGAGGGCAAACTGCTCATGCAGATTTAGTCAATACAACTGTAACTCTACTTTTTTAAAAAAAACTCCAGTGGTCTGTGAGTGAGTTTACATGCAGTATTAATTAAGTGGAAAGTGTAATGACTGTTGTCTTCAGAGATAAAGAAGTTAGAATTTTACATTGAATGAGATGGAATTTTTGAAACGTAAAATTTAAACTGTTGGACTAATTAGCAAGCATTGGGGGAAAAAGTACCCCTTTAGATAATCTTTTTCCTTGTGATCACATTGAATATCCCTTACTAAATAAGTGATTAAATGTCATTTAGCTGTCAGTCAGGGAGAAAATAGTTTAAAACAGTTTTCAGCAGGAGCGTCTTTATCTTAATTTTAAGTAGATGACTCTCCACATTATGGGGGCAGGTGTGTGTGTGTAATCCTGTGCTGGAGCTATAAATATGGCCTTTCTTGAAAAGTTACCTGAAATAACTGCATCTCTAGTTACTGAACCTGTAAGATTTTGTTCCTTTCCTTTGCAGAAAGCGTAGGCTGTTGACTGAATCTGGCGCTGAAGATTTAGAAAATGACAAGACAGGTTATGGTGCTGTAATAATTAATCCAATCTGTGTGTATGCATTGTAACTGTCTTTTAATTATGATAAAAGGATCAGAGTACAGGAAAGCACAAGATTACTGGCCTAATCTCCTGGTTTAAATCACAAGTCATTAAATATCATCTAGGTAAGCTCTGTTTGCTGAAATTTTTTCCTTTAAACAGCTACTCTGTCTTGATGTGAGGATCCTGGGGGTTCTGAGTGCACCATAGTCGCTAGCATTTTTAATGAATAGTCCCCCTCACTATTAAGTAATACTAAGGTACGCCTTCTTAATTGCAACATTATAGGGATGATATTTGCACATTGAGCTGAATAGAGATTAATTATTTTCTTTAGAGAATTTCTTTAAAGAACTCATTAGCCTCCTAGTGCTTCAAGAAAACAAGTAATTTACCATCTTGACATTTGTGTGAGTCGGAGGTGGTGATATTCTTGTTCACTGTACATAGATAAGAATCTAAAGCACAAATGTCAAAACATCCACAGATATTGGATATCAACCTTGAGAAGCCTTGGAACTGCAGTCTTTCTTAATCTCCCTCCCCAAGACATAACATTTTTTGATGCTTTAAGCATTAAAAGTACACATTTCCTCTGTAGAGCTGCAAGGGTATTTAATGCTTCTCCTGGTGAATCTAAGAATAACTTTGAACATCCTGCAAATAAATATGAGGAGGAACTTACAAAAGTCATGTCAAAATTCTTTAGCAGAGAAAGTAGATAGAATTTAGTTCTCTTTGATTTTTCTTTGGAATCTTTCTTGGGGTTATAACAAAGTCAAGAGCAGAAAGGAGCTTTGCTTTCTGTAAAATTCCAATTGCATGTTTTGAATGTCTTTCATTCTATCTAGTAAGCAAGTTAAGGGTCCTGTAAAAGAGAAGTTCTGTGACTTGCATGCATTATGAAAATAATTTGAAATTAAATAAAGAGGTCAGATCACAAGTGTAAAAAATTGATTAGATCAGGCACTTCTTTATTTCAGACTGCTTGATTTTTCAGGCTTAGTGTGGGATTTTGCCATCCTGTAATGCCACCCCCAATCTTCTAGTATAAATAAATGCAGTTATGTGGAACTGTTGACTGTTACTGGGCCAAAGAATTTGGAAACCATGAATCAGGAGTGTTGATTCTGAGCTGTTGGGCTGCACTCAGGTTGGACCCAAATGCTCTGTCTCAGTTGATCAGAAGTGCTGAAGCTGAACAAGCAATCTGACTGTGGTCTTCTATAGGGTCCATCTTCTGAGATTGCTCTTTTCTTGCTGCAACAAAAGCAGCTCTAGTAATAGTCTTTGGAACATAAAGCAAGATTTTTCTCTCTCCTATGCATTAAGGCTTCTCATCAGACAAATGTGGAGGGAGGCTCTGGTTTGCATATTTTTAAGTCTTAATGCTACCCACACCAAAGCTGTTTATTACTTGAATAAATGAACACATGAATTTCATGATGTGCAAGGTTAATGATCAATGTATAAGGAGGAACCTTGGAGCTTTCTAAACTTTTGTCTTGTATTTATGTGCATTTGTCTACGTTAATAATTTAGCAACATTGGTAGCATTTGTATTAGGTTTCAGCTCCTAAATAACTGGAGCTTTTATATTTTGGGTTTGGGGCATTTCTGCCCAGCTCTGTGGAAAAGGTCCCATATAAGTGGAGAGCAAATTATGAGTGGACAATAGATGTCTTGGGGGGGTTAGTAAGCATTACAAATGACCAAAAGTACACTTGTGCATCTCAAATGCTTTAGGATTGCTTGAAGTGGACATGGTATTCCCTGAAAGTTGTTTGCTGAGAGCTCAATCAGCAATAAAAGATATTTGGAATTTCTTTTTTGGTAATTATATGAGTTATAAGCTTTGTTCTTTTAACAAAAGATGGTGGAGGTTTGCCTTCTCTCTTGTGTTTTGCTTCAGAATAGAAAAAAACCCCCAACTTTCAACACTTCAGAGGGTGTCCATGAAGGTAAATACCAGTCTGGCTCATTCCCAGGCTGAGAAGGAAATACACTGTGCTATTTACCATTGTGTTCTAGCAATGTTTAGTATAGCATTACTCCTCTTCATAGACAGGCTTTCGTTCTCCTCTGTTGACATGTCCTGCCCTGCAATATGTGAAGAAATAGAAAGTTGATCCCAGTGTAGGTGAATGCAGTCTTTCACCGTGACATTTTCTGTGCCTCAGCAAAGTCTGTGCTTAGCTTCAAGTCCTCAGCAGAATTGCTGTCTGCTGAAACACTTTGAGCAGCAGTTTGAAAACCAGATTTTGACAATACTAGCTTCTTTTTTTTTCCCCTTGAGACTCACTAATATCTAGAGAAAATTGTGATAGATGCAAATAATCCCCAAAATGCAGAAGCATATAATGAGTGTTGACATCTACTCAATTGGCAGAGATAAGTTAATGTTTAGAAATAGCTCAAACATTATTCTTCATTCTGCACTGCTTCTGTTAGTGTCCATAATTATTATTTAAAAGAGTTAAAATTATTGTATAACTGGAAACTTTCGACTTTAAAAGTTTAATTTAAGGTAGACATAACAGTCACTTGTTTTGATAATTGGCACATGAAAGTCATAGCTGATATGTGACTGCTGTAACTGGATGTGTTCCAGTATGAATATTTTCTTTTCTAAATGAGCTCTTGAATCTGTGCACAACTGAATTGTAAGAAAGAGTATCTCTGAATCCAAAATCAAGATGGCTGGCAGTATTCTCCAAATCTATATGGCCAGTAGGCATGGATAGCAATAGGTCTCCAGTGCATTTCAGTCCTTTTTTTTTTTCTTTTTTCTTTTTCTTTTTTTGAAAGGGTCGTGGTGCACTTTAGTTGAGGAAAAATATATAGGAATATTCATCTAGTAGAGTTAGAAATGGAGAGTGCTGAAAGCTTTTGTAACAGAACCAGTTTTTCTTGGTAGTAACTAAATGAGCTTTTTTCCTCATGTAAAGGTCAGATTTCATGTATTTGTTCCCACTTGAGTTCTTTTTTGACAGAATAAAAGCTATTTTGCCCTTGATTTATAAGATATTTACTGTGAGTTAGTACTGCATAAACATCTGACATTGTGAGCAGGACTGCGTACTGCTGACCATGCCTTGGTGAAAGGAATTTTAAGGTATTTATTGTGGCCTTTTCTGCAGGTACTGTAACAAAGTAGAGAATGTCCATTTACAGGAGAGCAGCAGTAATTATTTTAACTTGAAACTGTTTTCTCTTTCATACAGAGAGCTGCAGTAACTCCCTGCAGACAGAATGGTCAGTTGTGACTCCATCCATGCACCTGGGCCTGAGAAATTAATTGTGCTTTAACTTACAAGGATGAAAAACTTATGGCTCATTCACTTATGACTTCTGAAGATGATGTTGTCAGTAGGACTTCAGAGTGTATCTTCATTTAGGAGACTTCAGAAAATAATTAAATTACTAAATCTTGTGTGCTATTATGTCAGCTTCTTCTTTAGTTAGACTTAGCAAGGTGTTCAAATAAGAGTCTAGCTACTTTATATTAAAAGAAAGCTAAGCAGATAATTGTATTGATGTGATGACACATAATTTGTAAAAATTCAAGTTGAAGATGATTTCTGTGATGAAATTTTTGCTAACATTTTATTTTCATAAAAGCAGTCATTTACTAACGGTAGTAGTTCCTCTAAATAAATACAAATTATTTGACTTAATTTCTTATTCAACTAAGTAATCAGTGTTAAGTTCCTGTATTTGTGAACCTTCTATGAAATTCTAGTTTGCTGTATTCCTAAACTATGAATAGACAAATGAGCTAGAAAACAAGTGTCCAACAAACAGAACAAATACTAAGCTTAATTATTATTTAAATGCGGGTAGATAGCCCTTAGTTTTTTTAGTTAACTAAAAGAAGTTCTAAATTTCATTATTAAATGTGAACAGTGACTAAGAAACAGTCTTCAAATATGTTCACCAAATAATAAAACATTTTAGTTAAAATAGGCCCTTGCAAACCAGGATTTGAATAACAGTTTCTAAGTTTAAAATCGGACAACTCTTTCGAGAGCTGTCAGGTTAGAACCTATTTCTTTAATTTCTCCTTTCTTAGTGAAACTCAAAGGACTTCAGGCCCTGAAAAGTGAAGAAAATCATGAGTTACTCTGAGGTTGTATTCTTGAAGAAATCCCATATTCTGTTTTGTGTTCTCCATCAGGTTTGAGGCTGAGTAGCTGTAGAACCCGTGTAAGCAACTAACTGCAGAGGTTGAGATGTTTGCCGGTTTCTGCCCAGCCTTCCTTTTTGCTTAGCCAAAAGAAACTTTGACTCCTAGACTCAGTGAAAGTCCTTCAGCTTGGCATATGTCTGGGCCACCTTCTTCCCTCTCTGGTTCCCCGTTCTCTGAAAGACTCATGGTTGGGTGGGCGGAGAAGTTAAGGTTGCATGGCATTTACTTTGTCCAAAACAGACATTTTTTCTCTCCTCCCTTGTGTGAGAAAACTCTTCTTTCCTTTACCATTGTGCCTTACATTGTGTTCAGCAAGGTGCTGTATTCTAGTAAGGACATGAGCACCTTTACAAAACACTTACTCATGCATAACTGGGTTATTGAAGAGAAAGTTTCCTGAGTTTTGAGTGTACTTGCAGGTTCCGGTTGGTTGGGTGAAACTAGTAGCAAATTATATTGTGTCTTTTTTGTGCTGTTCTGTGCTGTTCTGGCTCTCTAGGTGCACAACTTTCTTCACTAAAACATTTCTATAGTAGTATTTAGTGTCACTTATTAAATAGAGGCATAATATGGAGTTGCATTTCATGGTTAACTGCAACTCATTTTCTGCCCTTTGCTCAAGCGAAAGCAAGTAGGAGGCTTTCTGCTTCTTTCTCCAGTTTTACTGCTGATCAGGGAAACAGAGGCTATGAAAGTTAGCTTCTTTTTCCACTATATAAGTTTGTGCAGCAAGGTATTAACAATTTTTCAGTTGTGCCCTGGCCTATTAGCAGGAATATACAGTGGTACAAGAATGAATTTGTTGAAAATTTTATGCCTCCGTGACCTATTGTAGAATGGTATCCTTCTGCAGGGTTATTAACTCATTTTTCTTCTCCTCTTAAATTAATGTTGATGTTCTATTACTGGATTTGTTCTTGTCTTCAGATTGGGACATAACGGAAAAAAATCTTATAGCTGGTACATTAAAATTAATTGTTTAAGTACTTTCCTTGGAGTAGAATTTAACTAGAAAGATTATAATGTAAAATCAATGTCTGATTAAGTTTTGCTTTCATGTATGAACAAGTGCTTTTGGAGCATTCAGGGCATTAGGAGAATGCAGAAGATGAGTGAAAATCACAGTGAGAAAAGGGCAAGCTCCTGAGGAAGAGGAGTGACTCTTGTCTATCTCTGTCAGTACTACAAGGGATAACAACTCTTCGGAGTTCTGCCTTTAGTGAGCATTATAATGCCTTTCAATAACTGCCTTATGACACTGTTTGGTGATGTGAGTTTTGTGCACTGTGTGTAGAGATGGGAAAGCTGTTTGATATTAAATGTCAATCCTGGTGGTTGGGTTTGATTTTGTTTGCTTTCAACACAGCCTCTTTGCAAAACTGGGTGCAGGTTTGGAGCTGGCATTTTGCAAATGCTTTCACTATAGATTTTTGCTCTGATTCAGCTCGGGTCAGCCTTAACTAGAAGTTACTGATAAGGAATTTCTGTTTGCCTATGGAAGATAAACAGGTTTTATAATCCTGTTTCTATTGAATACTACTTAAAAATTTCAGAAAACTCCAGATGAAGCATTTGCTTTTAACTTAGCAAAGAGATAGATCCATACAGATAGAGCTGGAGTGCTCAGCATAACCAATAAGAGGTTCGTGATGTGGAAAGAAATTCTTTGTTTTGCTTATAAGATAATTTAACCATCCCACTTGAAGGCTTACAGTCCTCAGACAAAGCTTAGGTGTAAATGTAGGTGAGCTGGTATTTGACAAGAGGTGGAGTGCAGACTTCTGCCTAGGGGGATGATGTATACAAGAAACCCACTCAACAGTTTTACAGCAACAGCAACAAAAAAGGTGAATGGAAAATAATTCACAAATTAACAGCCCTAGACAGAAGCACTCAGTTTTTTCGTCGTTTTAAAGTTGGGCATTTCAGAATGTGCTGCATTCTTTAGGCAAGTGGGGATTTACTCGGTTTTGTATTTGTTGTGGTTTTTTGTCCTAGTGGGATGGCTGGTGCATGGCAGCTTGAGGAAAAAGAAAATAGTCTTCAGCTTGTCCTGTGGGACAATTGTGGTTTTCTAGGAGTTTTTCTAGTGTCCTGTCATCTGCTTGCTCTCTTGTATAGTGATAGCAGAGTCATATAAGGTGTATTCTTTTCATGCATTTGGTTAATGTCTTCAAATGATATTCAACTGTCTGAGTTATAAAATGAAATTTGCTTTACGTTGCTTTTAATAGTGTTGTGTCTAAGATTTTTATAACTGCTGCAAACTGCTGGTTTTAACCAGAAGGTAGAAGTAGAGTCACGCACTGGATGCAGTGATAGGTTGAGACGGTAGAGTTAGAATTAATTCTGGCTGATACTGCCCAAATTTAGATCATGAAAGTAGTAGTTGGAAACTTTCCTACTCAAAGTCGAAGTTGTGTGCTCATCTGGTGGGCCTGACTCTTGCTGTAATGACACTTATGAAGAAAGCTTGTGTCTACAGAAGCTATAACCTAGTGAAATAAAACTAGTTTGATCACCTAGTCCATCTGCAGATGATACAGGACTTCTGATAAATTTTTTTGGCATGTGGTGTGGGCTACAGATATTGTTTTGAGGATTAAAGGCAAGTAAGTTCAAGGAATTGCTTTATCTTTTCAAAGAACAAAGGGAAAACTCTCCTTTCACTGATGTCTACCAAAAAGAGTTAAAATACATGTATTTAAAACCTGACAATTGCTCTGCAAATGCTAAAAAAAAAAATCATGGTGTCAAACACTACATTTTTGCTCTTGAGCTAAATTTGCTCCTAGAGGAGTTTATAGAGGTTTTAAAATAAAAACATAAAGTTTGTCAATATGGTAGCTTACCAATAAAGCACAAAGCATAAGTGTGAGTTTTCTAGGGTTAAAACAAGTTAAAGGTAACACTGATTTTTATTTTTTATATTTTTCTTTTAATCATTCTTCTTCCTTCTGAGAAGCGAAACCTTCACAGTATGTCAGGTGTAGCTTGGCACCCAATAGGCATGAAGAATCTGAGGCAAGTACCTTACTTTGGGCTTCTTTCAACAATTCTTATAATGCTGTCAGTCCAACTTAGCTTTTTCTAACTTGGCCTCATAGGCTATGGCTCCTGCCTTAGAAGGTACTCATGATTGATCCCAATTTAGAATGGATCATTGCTTTCATTTTTTTTTAAGGTTTGTATGAAAGTTCATATTATTCAATTTGATCTACAGAAATGCACAAAAGAAAACGGGGAATCTGTTTGAACAGAAAAACCTTCATCTAATGAGGGACAGAGAGCTTGGGATCTGTGTTCCAGATGGCAGTAGTTCATGCTGCCAGGTCTGCAGGTGTCTGCTGGAAACTTTTCTGTTATACTAGACAGTTCTTTGTCATGTCCCTGTCCCTCCACCTTTTTTGTTGTCCGGTTTAATTCAGAAGATGACACATCCGTCAGTGTGGAAATACCTTACGGAATGCAGTACAGAGTGGTTAGAGGAAAGCATCTGTATCTCTGATAGCTTTCTGAGAAGCAGTTTTAATCCCTAGGGTACGAGGCACTGCTTGTCTTGTATGATCAGTGGAAAGTGTTCCTTTCAAATCAGGTGTTCTCTGGTAACATTTTTAAATACTTGAAATTGAACCCAGTGTTCAAGAATTGTAAAGCCAGTATTATGAAGGTTCTCTGAGAGGCAGATGTGCATTAACATGTTAAGCAGCATGCTGCTACTGTTTTTCACTGAGAGAAAATACATGAAACCTTAACAATTTTTATACTTTGTTAATGTGGTAAGTCATTCCTGATAATGCTTTCCCCTGTCATCTTTTTCCATCTAGGTATAAATGGTAAATGTGAACTGCATTTTTGAAGGATTTTTCTGCATCTGTGCTGTCTGGTGTTTAAATTGATTGGCCCTTTTCTTTAACTCTTATAATGAGATTTCAAAACTGTTTTCGTTTCTGACCGAGGCTTTCAGATATGTTCACGCTTGAAATGTACTGGGCTGTGAGTAAATATTTTTTTGTATATGTACACTTCTTGCTTTTCCAAAGAAACTGAAAATTAATCTTAACTCTAACCTGGCAGTAGTGTATGTGTGTGATATGGGACTGCTCCATGATTAAAAATTTAGGGTAAGGTTAATTTACTAGGTACTGACAGATAAATTGTGAAAGGTATAACAGCTAACTGGAAGAGAATCTGTAGAGAAACTGTGCTCCCTTTTGAAAATCTTTAATATTTAATTTTCATTTTAGTTCAGTAGCCTGTATCTGTCTCCCATGGACATTCTGGGGGAATTGCAATTGTAGCTTGTCTTCTGCCAGTAGCCTGTGAAGTGAATATACAGAGCTCTATCCACAGGGCTAAAAAGATGAGAGGATTGTGTGAAATAAAGATAAAAGTTTGAGAATTTATATTCAATCTTAGGATTCAATTTAAACCTATTAACAAAAATTTGAGTTGCTATTCATTTTCAACAGACCAGTATTTCACACCATTCCTGTAAAATTTCTCGAAAGCATTGAACAATGGTGCTGTATTCACTTATGTAGGATTGGCAGCTGGGTTGGGAAATCACACTACTCTTGGAGCACAGCAAAGCTATTCAGTAATTAGTAAATTTTAAAACAATTGAATCTGCATGAGTTGGTGGTACCATGTGATACCACTGGTGATGAAAAGTTATTAGGAAGCTTGAAAAAATTCTTTACTCCCTAGTGTTCTAGCCACAATAATAAGTGTTCTAGATCATCTTCATTAAAAATGAAAAAAACTGGATGCTAATTTCAATTTTGTTTTACCATGGCAACAGTGTTCATGGAATTTCATTGTGTGGATTTTCTACTGTTTAGGCAGTAGGCATTGCAATTTCTGTGTGCTTCAGTCAAAGATAGAGCTGTGTACTGTATGAATAAAAGTGAGGCGCAGAGTAAACTTTAACATTGAAAGGGAAAGAGGGCACAGGAACTTCATCCAGCTTAGTCTAAGGAGTCACCCTGCTTACAGACTGTTCTTTTATTGGCATAGTTCAGTGAATATTGTTCTTGTCTGAGATTGTGATCTTGAGCAAGTAGCATGGGAAAGGGAAATACATAGCTGAATAGACTGTATGGAAAAAGGAGAAGATTCCTTTTTGAAAGGATGAGTTCTGGTTCCTCTTCTCAATGTGGAGCTCATGTGCGCTTTAAAGGGGAGTTTCTTGCCTGGTGCAGGAGAGCGGGACAAGTTTTGATGACAAATGTATGTTTGGTTTGAAATACCACCTTACAAAGAACTGCCTCTTTACACCTGGATGTAGAATAGTCTCTCTTCCTTTTTAACTTCTGGTGTCATAGAGAAGAACAATTTATGAAAAAATGTGAGTGCAGGTTAAATCAGGGCACAGAACTCATTGAAGTTTCTGTATGGATGCAGGCTTTTTACTCATGAGGTGAAACCTGGAATGCTGTAAGCAAAATGTTCAGCTAATGCTCAAGTGTATAAGCATGTACACATCAGGTTTTTTTCGTTTTCTTGATCAGATGGCCCCACATATAGCATATTTTGGATTTGTTGAGAACAAGCTGCTTTAAAAAGAATTGTTCCTGTATTTTCTTCCTATAGAGGAACAGAAGCTCCTATAGGAAGTGTTCAGATTTTCTTGCATTCATCAAAGCAAAACAAGGAATTACCAGAGAGGTGGAAGTGCAGAACTCAGTCTGGGTGGCAGTGGTGAAAGGTTTTCTGCCTGAGGCTATAAAAGGCATGCTTCTCCTGTAAAACTGTGTAGTAGCGTCTGGAAATACTGATGGTGGCAAACCATTGAAACTGTTGATTGGTTTTCTTCTTAGGGCAAAATATATTGGTTTTTAACTCTGAGAGCAACTTCTTTCCAAAGGCTTTTCATGTGTCATAATTTGATGGAATAGATTTTTTTTCTGGTTTCCAAATTATATTATATGGTTGTGGCTGTCTTAGGAGAGAGAGGAAGACTGTGGGCATGTGTGCACAGCCATTTATTTATATTAGTTTCCCTTATATAAGTTTCTCAGACACTGAGAGCCTCCTGTTTTGGCTGTTTCCATAGAAATAAGTGACAACTATCCCAGTCTCAGTAGAAAAAGGATGTATTCCTCATTTCAAGTTTTACTCCATGATTGAGGATACACTTCTTTCTGGGAGTAACTACTAGAGCATTTTATTCTTGTTACCTGTCACTGTAGGTAATGAGAGTGTTTTATCAGTAAAATACCTTTTCATCTACTTTCTAACTTATTTCTAACAGCATGTATGAAACACTTGACAGAATAACCGAATGTGTTCATCTCTTACTGGAGTTCTGGATGGACTTTTGCAAGACGACATTCTCTGCTTTATGAATATTCTGTGCATAATTTATTTCCTTTCCCTGGTAAAAGGCTCATTAAACATGTAAGGACATCATGCATCTGTTTAAAAAGGGAGGGGAAACATGTTCAGCATGGCCTGAAATGTGCCCTCTACTACCTCAACAGTTCTAAACAGAAAATTTCTCCATTGCTGATAGTGAGATAAGAATTGATCAGCTGCATTGTGTTTGACAGTGAATGAATGGGAGAGTGAAAGGTGAAAACAGGAAAGGGAAGGTGGCAGCACCACAGTACTGGAGACACTACTAAAATAATATTAGTTCTCTTGATGCACTGTTGTGTGTCAGGGCCATAATGGACACTATTGACTCTTGCAGAGATTCCATTAACCAGATTTTTCTTAATTTAGGAGGTTTTTAGTAGACATTTAATTTGTTAACCTGACACAGACCTTTTCCTTTGCCTGTGTTGCGTTGGTGTAGAAAAATTAATTTGTATAAGGTGCTTTATTTTGAGTTTTAGTTCAAGTTCTTAGAAATAAATCTCTCTGTAGCTTTAGGCAAATCAAACCAGAAATTTCCTCTGTGAGTTCTGTTTGGTGCTGTCTCTAGCATGAGGTTATTCTGCTGTGTGTGAATGTACATCTTACCTGCTAACAGGTTTTCCCTTCTGGAAGGTGCGATTCAGATGTGGAATATAGAAAATGTACATTACAAAAGTGTTCAGTTAAACACTAAAGGGAAGGAAAACACAATTCATATTTGCATAAGAACATCAACATACAGTATTAAGTTGGACTTTCATTCTATGAAAATCTCCTATCTGAAGACACAAAAAGGCATCGTTTAAGGCAGTTTCTTCCATTTATAATGGTAAGTAAAACTGTACATTTTACTTTTTGGTTTTGAGCAGCAGATTAAAATACAACTTGCACTACTTTGATAGTTTATGAACCCATTTCATAGCATTTAAATATTCTCATATATGTGGTTTCCATTTGGTTTTTTGCATTCTCCTGTTACTCTGCTGTGAATTTCTCATTTAAATTTCCCTGATTTTCTTTTCTTTTCTTCATTTCATATATGGTACTTGTCTTTGCTATATTGATTGCACAGTACAAAAATTTTAGGAGATAAGAATTGCTATAAGAAGTTAAGAATTACCAGAACTGTATGTTTATAAAATTCTGTTTCAAAAGTAAAATTTTCATTACCTGAAAGATGAGAATAGTGATGAAAAAGAGGGCATCAATCACTGTCACCACAGATGCAGTAAATCTAAAAGCAAGATGGTAGCTCTGGAGAATAATAATGGAGCTATGCCTTACATTTATTGATCTAAACAAAATTAATGCATGTTTGATATTAATTATATCTATGCAATAATTTCTATGTGAGAAGAAAACAAATGTTTTATAAGTACACTCCTTTAATTTATCAGTTACCATACCCTAGTATTGAGTGTAGAATATGAGTCAGAATACATTTTGTCCCAAAGTGTAAACATGCACAAATATTTGCATTGGAGAATGGCTTCAGTCTTACACTCTGTATGCTTTTAGTGCTTATCGTTATTGCAAAACAAAAGTTAGTTTTCAGTGTAATGGATGTGAAACAAAATTCCCCATAAAATTAGTTTTAAAAGGAGAATGTTTGTAAACAAAAGAGAAACAAGTTAAAATTTATGAGAGAAATTAAATAATATTATATAGTGTCTTTAAGAAAAATACAGAGATATTCTCTGTTAATACTAAAGTCATCTTTATTATGGCATGTTGTAAGGATTGCGAAAACCTCAGTGTGTATAAAGTGTGTCTCGTTGTATTTAAATATCTACACAATAAAGCTTCTAAGCTGTTGGCAGCCCTTCATGGTAATGTTTTACTCAGCAAGAGCACAGGCATTCTCTTAATTCTCTTTGGCGTTGTGTGATCTTCTAGTGGGTATTGTGTTCCAGCCTAGCTACTCGTCTGCCTTAAATATAGTGTTTTCACAGTGACCTTGAATGCTGATTGTATTGGCTCCGTTGTGACATTTTCTAATGAATTTACTTTCCTAGTGTGGATTAATGTTTCATGTACAGTTCTGCTTACTGTAATGCCTGAAATTAAGCAAACAATCTTATTTGCATCTGCTGGTTTGATTGGTCTTTCCCCAAGTCCTGTAGGGTTGTTACTAAATACATTCCTTTATTCTCTCTCTACTCTGCATTTATGTTAGTGAAAGCTACATCACCAGAGTATACCTTGCCTTTAGAGAAGATACTGATAATATTTGCAGTGGGTTTAGTTTCTGTAGGAATCTGTTACACAGACTTGAATTGACTGTGGGGAAATCTGTGCTATGCAGGTGAGCTTCACCCTTGCTTTAGGCAATTTGTGGTGTGTTCTGCATGGTTCTCTTCAGATGCCTTCTAGTACTATGTTGGCAGATAACTCTTATCACAAAGATAAGATCTGACATCTCACCTGAAATTCCTCTCTGAGAAGCCAGGATAATGGTTTGGACAGGTTCCATGTGCTACTGGCAGTATGATGATGACTGCTATATTCAGCACTAGTTGTAGTTCCCTGAGGGTCTGGACTATCAGCGTTACTGTAGAGCATCCAGGGTATGACGAAGCCAAATGTAGTTCAGACCAGATCATCACCATGAGCTGGGCTGCAACTTTCCTTTCAGCAGCCATTTCTTAGAGATCATATTTACCCGTAGGTTGTGGGTATTTATAGGTTGTTATCTCCTGTGATTTTCACATTGATTTGATGTTCCATATGCTATCCAGATCTTTTGTTTGTTTTTGTTCTCAAACAGTAGCATCAGGAATACAGTCTTGGTACTGCAGAGAACTCTATCTGCAATTAATGAGAACTGCTTTATGTTGAGAGGGGTTCTTGTTGTTGGTCAGACTGCGGCATATTTCACAGAATCACAGACTGCTTGAGGTCAGAAGGGACCTTTGAAGGTCATCTGATCAAAGCCTCCTGCTCAGGCAGCGCCACCTGCAGCTGATTGTCCAGGACCATGTTCAGATGGTTTGAATAGATCCAGGGATGGGGACTGCAACCTGTGCCAGTGTTCAGTCACTGCCATAGTGAAAAGTGTTCACAGGATCACAGAATACATGGATTTGAAAGAGACTCACAAGGATCACTGAGTCCAAGGATCATTCCCCTGGCCCTGCACAAGACCATCCCCAACAATCATCTGTGTCCAAGAGTATTGCCCAAACACTTTGTGAACTCTTCTACTGCTGAGTGGCTACTACTGTGACCACTTCTCTGGGGAGCCTGTTCCAGTGCCCAACCACCCTCTGGATGAAGAATCTTTTTCTAATACCAATATAAACCTCCCCTGGCACAACTTCAGGCCAGTCCCTTGGGTCTTGTGTTTCTTCATGTTTGGATGGAGGCTCACATGCTTCAGTTGGTGCCCATTGCCCGTATTTGAAGGAATGTGGTTGTCAGGGAAGGAGCAGGATGAGCAAGTAGTCTAAGTGCATACACTTGCCATTCCAAAGTAAATACTTGTGAAGAAGGAAAGAAAATATAATTAGATTTTTAGTAGTTCGGATTGCTTCAAGGAATATTTATTGCTTCCTTGGTCTGTTGTGTATTGAAGTCATTACATGGAAACAGTATTGTTTGGAAGTTCTGTTTGCTTTGACACGGTTATGTATCTAAATACATAATGGTGTTACTAGCCAAATATATCTTTGAATTTCCATTCTGTGCTGCATAGCAGCATTCCATTTCACTTAACTTCTGTGTCTTAGAACTCAATCAAGCAGCAGTGTACTTCCTGAAAATGATGAGAAGTTTGTTGTTTCTTTACAGTCCAGGTGTTAAGTGTCACATGACAGGAAGCAACAGGAGAATTTTTGCTTCATACCTCTCAAAATTTGAAGCAGGAGTAGTTTTATTTGAGATTTTAATAATAACAAACAACTTTTCATCCTCTGTGCTGTTTACAAGGTTCTTAATACATTAAATAAAGTAATTAGGTTAACTGTAATGATGGATTTCAGAAATCATCTTAATTTACATACACTTATTGTGATATAGAAAGTAAAGAATTTCTAGTGTCATATTTCAAGCAGTTACTTCGAGTAAAATCAGTATTTGGCCAAGTTGTCACTATTTCATTTTTCCAGGCAGAGAATTAAAAAGAGTGTCCCAGTGTTATATCTTGTCATTACCAGGAGCTACTGAAGCAATTTTATAGGAATAGTCAAAAGTTGTTATATAATTTGCATACAACAGGGACAGATACCAGCCATGTGAAAGAGCACTTAAGTCTTTTTGTCTCCCTCAAGAGCTGACCAGGATTCTCATTCCTGTCTTCTTATGACTGTGTAGTAGTATCTTAATCTGTCAATATACTTTTTTTTTCCCTAGCATCCATTAACTCCATGGTGTTTGTCATAAAGGAACAATAAGGTAGATGACTGACCCTGGGAGAACAGCTAAAGTCATTTTAGGTTTGTATTTCAGTGACTTTGAGCAGGAAGGTATCATGCCCTAGAGAAAGGTCTTTATACCGTGTTTCCAGCAGAAAAGAGTTTAATGGACCTTCAGGTAGTGTTTAATAACTGAGAATGTAAGTTAAATTGACCAGCTGTTACATGTCTTTGCATTTGCTGCAGTGGCATGTGGGATAGTGGAGAAATTTCACACTCATTTTGTTTCAGATTACTCTAATTGTTTCGTCTTCATGCAAAGCATGAAAAGGCTCTCACTGTTACGAGAATGCTCTCTCTAAATTAAAGGTAAACCCAGAGATTTAATCAAACTGAGTCCGAAAATACATTCACTTGTCTTCATTGTGATGCCTTGAAGGGTTGGCATATTACTTCATAACTGAGTTGAAGCAGGACTTCATTGCAAATGATGTCTGAGGTGCCTACTGAGCTGTCTTTGTCTCATTCCTTGACTGGTTTGCATTGGTTAGAAGGTTGCAGTTTGTCCTGGATTGTCTCTCTTGGGATAGTTGAATAATAAGCTGCATAGTTCTTAAAAATCTTAGTAACTTGCCTTTAAATATGTTTTCTGCAGGTGTTTGAGGTCACAGGGCCAACTAGAGATTTTTAGGAAGGAATCAACAGCAAATGGTATTCAGAAGTATTTTGTCCATATATAAGATATGGGGATGAAGGTGTTAATTTGAGAGGCTCTAAATAATTATGAAGTGGTACTGTCCCTTGGCAACTCTTGTATTCTTCAATGGACAGCGGAAAGGTTGCACCATATGCTAACGGAATAAATAGCACTTCCTCATTATGAGAAGCTGTAGCTTCTCAGTGTCAGCTAATTTGAAAAATGTCCAGAATGAAGTCATGCACCATAAATGAGAGCCCTCTTGAGAAGCTGATTGCTAACTGTTAGAGAAAAACACTTTCTAAAATCAAAGTTGCTTCAGGGATCAACGTGTTAGTTGAAAAGTGCCCTCAAAGCTGACATATATTGGAGGGGAAATCAATGTTTTAGCTACAAAGTCTCTTTGGAAGTGTTATAATGAAAATAGTGTTCACTTCTTCCCTGTACCTAGAATTAAGTGGAAACCTATCTTTATAGATAGAGAGGTGTGTTCGTGTGTGTGTGTGTGTGTGTATATGTATATATATACATATAGGCTGTGAGCATAGTTTCTTATCCCATATTGAACCTGAGCTATTAGTCATGCAAATGCATGCAAGTGAACTATATAAGGGACTGATATGTACAAAATCTAGCCTTGGCATGAATATGAATTTAATTTTCAGTAATTTCTTTTTTTTTCAAATAATCTGTATAGTTTTAAGTGCTTTGTAATTGAGAAAATAATGTTTTATTAGGACTAAGCATTTATTTTCTGTTTTTCTCTATCAAAGTAATTAAGATGGGGTAAAACAGCAGTAAAAAACGCCCACACTCTTGGTAAAGTATTAAATAATTCTTGGGAACTGTTTTAAACTAGTGATTTTTGTCAGTTAATTGGCTGTGTGATATAGTAAACTAATCCTAAATTAATTAAATGTTGTCTGTATTTGGTTCAGAAACATTGAAGTTGCTACAAGGAAAAGCATGTTACTGGTTTTGGATGAAAAAAATAAAACTATCCTTCATTTAAGGATATTAATTGCTACATGTGTTTACCGAAACATATTTTTATTGCGGTAGTCTCTTCCCAGACCCCCAGAACAATGTATCTACGTGATCCACAAGTGACTTGATAGGTAGTTTTAAAAATACTGAATTCTGACCACTGTGCATTATGTATAGGAATGTACTCCAAGCAGTGCAGGGTAGCTGTGCCACATGGTAACCACTGATCGTGGGTGGTGTGAAGTGTTACCCTTGTCTGATTCTAAAGGAGAGCTGACATTGCCTTGGCCCTTTTCCAGATGAGCTAATGGTTGTATTAGACATGATAAAATTATCTTCTTCCTGAAGGAGGAATAGGAAGTATTTCTGTGGGTTCAAAGTATGTGCAAGTTCTGCAAGTGGGGAAGACCATGCTGCATTTCTTAAGCTGGACTCTGATGGTGTAATTGTTCAATTAGCTATTTTATCTTCTGACTGAGCAGAATTTTAGTTCAAAAGTACCTTGGATTTATTGGACTTAAAATATTTAAAGAATAAAACTACGTATCAAGAACCTCCAATAACATCTGTCAGTCCTTTATTTTGAATTTTCTTTTTGTGGAAAATGATAGGAACAAATTCCCAGTTGTGTCTGCAATTTTTATTCCCTAATAGACGACATTTAAGTGCTTCAAGGTCTGCCTTTTAGGGGTTTCTGTAAGAATGAAGCATTGCTTATACTGCTTGTCAACCCGTTAAGGTAATTGCTATTGATTGTTTCTCACCTGTTATTGAAAGTTTCCTTTACTGTACATTACTGTCATAGTAATAGAAATGAGTGGGAAAGCAGCTGCATCATATGGTTTCCAACACAATGAACAAACATCATTGGTAAAACAGTTGTGTTTATTTAATGTCTTTTTTGTCATTCAATGGGGAATGTATTTGCCTATGTCCAGTGTGCAAATGACAGAAGCATCATCCTATATAATCACTCCTGCACACACTAGTATTTGTTAGTTATAGATGATATTTCACAATTTGTCTCTGTGGTGTGGTATCTCTTCCAAAACACAGCCTTGTATCTTCTGAGAACAGAACTTATCTCCCAGCTCACCAAATACAGTTGATAATAACAGGTAAAACAATTTAACACTTTTAAATCTCTATTTTACATCTGTTGGTTTTGCAGCAGCCTGTCAAAGCAGGTTTCTGTGCTTTGAGATCTGTGTCATGGTCCTATAAATTCTTTATTCCATTTAGGAAATATCAGCTTTCTCACCTGTCCCCAGGCATCTTATTACTAATGTGATAAATATTTGGATGATTAACAAAAGCTTGTAAACTCTACTGCTTTGCTTACTTGAAATTTTAATTTTGCATTATGTTGGTTGCCAGTACATTTCAGGAATTCTAAAATTTCTGTCACTGCTAAAGAAAATGTGTCCTGTATACTTTCTATCCCAAAGTTTTTTCCCAGGAGACAGAATTCCTAACTTGAGTGACAGCCAGCACTGGACTTAGCGCTAGTACGGTAATGAATATGCGTGTGTTCAAGAGTTTACCCTGTTTTCACTACTAGCTGCTAATTCTCTTGCTTCCCATGTGTCTCCCCATGGCTTGGACGGTACAGGAGTTTTTTGAGAGCCAGAATAACTTTACAGTCAAGGAACTGAGATGTTTATCTTGTGTTCTGCTGTAAACTTCACAGTGTTGCATCTCTTAATTTCCATTTCTGAATGGTTTAAGAATGCTTTATGTTGGCTATATCTGTTAGACTTTGCAATGATATCTGGAACACACGTTTTGGATCTTTCCATTCTGACTTCCATCACCTAACACAGGAACGTGTGTTGAGCTCAGATAAGTAGAATAGTTATAGTAACTGAAGTACTGCACCATACCCAGTAAGAACATGCTTGGGTATCCCAGGCTGACAATTAAATGAGGACATATGTGATTTATAACTTGAGGGAACATGGAAAAATTAATAGGGAAGTCACTCTCACTGTTCTGGATATAAAGAGAATAAAAAGTAAGTGTTTGCTGCACTGTTCCTAAACCTAAAATAATGTTTTATCGAGATTCAGAATAGTTTAAATAATTGTGACTTTATTTTCACAACAGTGAGTAACACTTCCTAAATCAACCAAAACAACAAGGTACTTCTGAGAAATAAAACCCAAGCCACGAGTCTTGCACACGAAATAGTTCTGAAGTTCCTCTTACACAAGTTTGTGTATATTAGTTTTCAATATGTAAAATAAATAGAGGGCTAATAGTGAAGACTTTTATTATGGATTTTGTGGACAAGCAAATAGCAATAATGGAAAAATAAGCTGGTTTTTTTGCTTGGCTTTTATTTAGTTAGGCTGTCTTTCTATTATAGAGCTCCTTCAGCTGGTGTTCAAAGTTGTTTATTAGTGTGCCCAGCCAGCCATGTATTCAGTGCTTTAAAAATACAGTCTGAGAACTTGATCTGCTTAGTTCCACTATATCAATGTTCCTGTTTTTGAAAACACTTTACTGCCTCTCTTCACTTTATGCATACAGGGATTCAAGATAAATTCTGAAATGCATATTTATTCTTAAAGCTTTTTCTACTGTCTCCTAACAATGCAGAAGCAATAGGAGGAAAACAAAATTCCACATCTTTGTAAGAATTGCCTAACCTGAAAGCAAGAGCAGAAAATCACATAACCTCTCAGAAGCTGTGGAGCTCACTACTGAAATTTCTCATAGTGTTGTTCTTGGGGTTAATCAGATGACAGGACACACTTTTCTCAGCAGACAGTGAAGTGACATTATGATATGTTCAGGTTTTTTTATATCTAAGATAAAACCATCATCTGGAGACATCATGTAATGTTTCAGGTTACTACTTTTTCTGTAAATCCCTTTTAGAAGGCTTGTACTGTATACTGATTTAATAGCTGCTTTTATATAGTGTCTTTTGCACTCTAAACATACTTTTTTCAGATTTTGATTTGAACATCATCTTATAGGTCATATAGAATTAGACACATGGTGGTATAGATTGCTTTATTACACTTTATGTATTGCTTTCCCCATTCTTGCCTGTCAAACAGTAACCATGCCTCAAAGAAGTGCTTCAGTTACCCACTTGTCCAGTTTACTCTGTAGATTTCTCAGCCTTGTTTTTATTTTGTTAAGTTTGTCTATATTTGGACCAGTCTTACACCCCTCTCAGTGGCTGGTTCCTGGCTCAGTGTTTGGAAGTTTCACATGCAGTCTGAAGCTGTATGTGATCAAGCTTTCTTTGTTTAGATGGTTGAAGTCAAGTTAGCTTAAATTTAACTCACTTCATAGAGTTTCACTATCAATACGGACTGGTTTAGGTAAACTGAATTAGAAGCCCCTCTATGGGTATGGTGGTTTTGGCCACACAGCAGATTGAACTAAAGGCAAGATAATCCATCAAAATGCAAACACTTGGATGAGTTCTGTATTTCAGTGTATTTCACCACCTCACAAATAGCTTTGAGACTACAAGGGAGGGAGAAATTACACATGGGTTAGCATAGATGGGTATTGAAACAAAGTGATTTCAAACTAAGGATATATTATTAAATTGTCTGGCAATCAATTTAGGAATAACTAGAGATGTCTTGATTTTGTCATCTGCATCCTAGAATAAAGGAATCAGTGCTAATGGCATGTTCTTACATATTTTTGACAGGGCAATGCCTAGAGGTGCCTTCCAGCCAAATAATACAGTAGTGAAAGCTGAAAGATAAAAATAAATTTATGAATTCCCTTCATTATTGCCAAGAGAAGTTCAGGAATGTCATGAGAATGACACTGAGTTGCATTACATTTAAAATCTTGTCTGGAGTGGGAGGCATCCAGGACTTTTGCTCAGAAAAGTAGCAAAAAAATTATCTAGAATACAAAATGCACAACTGTATAGTAACTGATAGCAAAGGGAGACTTATTTTTGACCCTTGTTGGCAACTGATTTGCCTCGAGCAGGAGGATTTAATTTATAATTTATTTATTCTTTCAGATAAAAGCATTGTCAATGTTCCCTCATCTAAATCTGTCTAAAACTTCAGCTCCCGTGATACCTCTAGTAAAGACATGTCTGGCTACAAAGAAAAGAATTCTGTTCTTTAGCTAAAAAAATGGAAGAAGGGAAAGTTGTGGAAGATGTGTGGTTGCATTTAGTGTGTTTGTTACAAGTACTTGACTGTGTCAGACAGACAGTAGTACTTGCTTATGGTTTAGAGAATTGCATCTAAATGAAAATAAATAGAAAATCTTGTTTGAGATTGTCATACCAAGAGAGAAAAAGTTTTGCTGTTAAGAAGTTGATAGAGCTGCATGGAGGGGAGGGGGAAAGGTCTGGGGTGTTGACATAGTATCTCCAAGCGTGAAACCATACATTGATATTAAAATATATGTGCCTCTATGGGTAGAGGGTATCGTTTAAGAAATTTCCCACAAAGCTGCTGAAGCAAAGGTAACTACGTTACTTGATTTTGCAGCCAGTTTTCAGATACTGAGAACACAACTGCTCTGAAAATGTATCACTGCTTACTCTACAGATACCTGAAACTCAAGTCAGGGTTTCAAGTACTTTGCTTCTGTGACTGATACAGTTTCAAGGACTCCCTGTTGTTTGTTTCCTCCTCACCCACCCCCAATTCTTCTGTGTAAACTGGGCTGGGAACTAAATGATGCTGACCAGAGTAAAAAATATTGACAACAGCAATATGTGGCTCTTTGGGATGAGAGGAGGTGGTGTATTCTTTCTGCATTCAGCTTTCTGGTGTGGTTCATCACACTGGTGTAGAGCAGTCGCCTGAGGAACACGCGGGGAAAGCTGCTTAAACTGCCGCAGCTGTTGGAAGAAATGTTTTCTGAACTTTGGCATGTTTATCTCTTCGAGATGAAATTTTTTAATGATGCAGTCATCGTGTTTTGGATACAATTTGGTTGGAAAGTACTTAGGTTATTTTTGCATTGGACAGAATTTCAGACTTCTGGCTCATGATAATAGGATGGGATAAGTTTAGGATATTTTTTTCCTATTTGAGGAATAAAATCGTCCTCACCTAGAGATTGGATGAACTGTATTAGAAAAATTACTTTTTAAAAGTGAAGGGAGTTCTATTTTTGCTAAGTATAAAACTTTTTTTGTTATTGCAGCATTACATGCTCTGTTATTTTTTTAAATTTTATGTAAGAAGGGAGGATGGCAAGGCTTACCATTAGCTGCATTAATCTAAAACCAAAGGAAATGCTGTCTAATTATCCTGTTATAATAACTGGGGGCTTGTAGACTTTGTTCTAGCTTTTGGTGTACAGATGGCTCAAAGAGAAGGTCTGGAGGAAGAGAGTAGTAGATTTACAGGTCACTTCAGGTTTCTGTTGGGAAATGTCAGATCCCAGAAAACAGCCTGATATTTTCCTTAATTTTGTTATTGCAAAGGATTCATGCACTTGAAATTTCATTGCTCTGCAAGAAGAAGCATGTTCTCAGTGCCACAGAAAGTTGCTTAAAAGTACTAAGGAAGAGGATGATTGCCCTTTATACTAGATCATAAAATAGTTTAGTTTGATCTTTTAGTCACCACAAAGACAGAATCCCACAGAAATGTTACAGAAGACTGAATCTGTGATTTGATTATGAAATTTGAAGTCCTGTGTAATATCTCAGATACTCTTCTCTGCAGTCTTGCCATTGCCTGTTCTCTTTTGTTTACAGCTCACCTTGTATGGTAGAACAGCAGCCCTGACTTGTTTGAGCAGCTGGTTCTTACTGCAGTATAGATAGATAAAGAATTGAGGTTTTTTTCTTATTTAACCATGTAGAAAGGTCTTGTTGTGTTTGGGGTTTTTTTAGTTTGTGTTTTGGGAATTTTTAAATCACTGTTTGTAAGTTTCTCTTTTTATTTCCCAGTGCCAGTAGTTGGTATAATTCAATGTACTGGTTTGCTTTTCCGTCAGTAATTGCAAACAGTCTGACTGGCTGGAGTTTGCTTTTTGAAATGATCACAATGTGAGAGACTATGATTTCTATTACAGCCACGTTCTGAAGTGTCTGAAGAAAACATGATATGGTGGCAGTGTTATTAACATGAAAATCTCCTTTTAACTCAAGCAATTCTGTGACATGCTCTGTCCAGAGAACTTAGAGATTTGTAAAAAAGCATTTGCTTTGCAAAGCAGAGGCGATGGTTTCTACACTGAAGCAACAAGGCTAAATAAAATGACTTGTGAAATTAAAGACTGCCATCTCCTAGAAGAAATGCATCTTCTTGTTTTCCTTCTTCCAGCCTTTATACAGCCTTATATTGTCCAGATTGCTGTGGGTCTCTTTGTTAAATGAGCTTTGCGTCTCTCAGTTAATTTTCTGCCAGTATCACTTTAGGCTGATGACTGTGGGTGTTTGTGTATCCATTAAGCACACTGCCAGGACATGTCCACCACTTGCCACCTCTCCCATTAAACGGCTGTCAGCAGGTTTACAGAGCTGCTTTCTTGCTTTGCATTAATTGCTGCAACTCAGTAGATGCAGTGAAAAGCACCTGTAAAGAGAGAGCACAGTTTGTCTTGAAATTTCTAAAGGTAAATAGAAATGCCATGAGCAGTTAAGCCATATTTCATATATAGTCATATCAATATGATTAGCAGGAAAGAAGTGTCACTTCTTTTTAAATTTTCTTTTTTCAACCTTTCTCCTTGAGCTCCGAAGTCCAAAAGGAAAATACTGCAAATGTAAACAAGTCAGCAGATTCTTGCATGAGACTGTCTTGTTGAAGTTGTATATAATCCCATGCTGAGATTTACAATTGGTTCTGAAATGAAAATCTGTTAGGATTAGATCAAACATTATCCTACCTGAGATAAGCAGTGTGGGGAAGTTTAATGATTTGTCCATGAAAGTCAGTGTATAGATGGGTTATTAGTATAAGGCTTTTCAAGAAATGTACTAAAATGCAGACAGTGTGCTAGCTTAATTTGATGGGCTGCAGCTAGTTTGCTGCATATTAATGTGGTGTATTTTCTTTTAGACTAGGAAATGATGATTCTGGTGCTTAAGACAATCTTTTTTTAATTGCAAATTCCTTTGTACTACTCGAAGCAGTAAAAGCAATAGTAAATAATTAAGGAGTGAAGCAGGAATTTAGTATATCTAAGCTCTTATTAAAATATTACTTTGGAAATCTACTGCTGCATATGTGTGGGAGGCCAGTGCAACTCAAGGAAAAATGTAAGTATATTGACTGGAGGTGTGAAGTTGAATCTCAAGATTATGTTGGAGAAATTTATGTGAGACTTCACTGTGCTTAACCCTATGCTCAGAGACCTCAGACTTTGATTCATTTTAGTCTAACATTCTGGAGCATCCTTTGTAGATGAATTTTGAGAACAAATCATTGTGTTGATGAGTTTACAAGTTAATTTGACATGACCAGCATATGGAAAAAGCTGAAAGAAATTAATGGCTTGTGCAACATCACCCAGAACACCAGTGTTGGAGAGCTGAATAGCTCCCAAGTGCTTTGATACAAGTAAGTATCCTCTATTCTGGGTGGTACAGTCTTCTAAAAATTATTAAAAGCTCTTCTATTCATTCAGCTTTCTGTGTCTTCTTACACTGGGCAGGACTGTGAATTTTTCACCCAGTGATGTTCTCTTCAGAATCTTTGGGTTTTATGCATTTGGCTGACTATCATTGAATTGTTCTTTTGAGGGTTGTTCAGTGCTGCTTTTCAGGCAGCCAGTGGTTGATCACACTTACCTCTCCTACCAAACCTGCTGGTGGTAAGCTGTCCAATTCCACTAGTCATAGCATATTGGTGAAATAAACATTTTTTAACAGTGATTAGGATCTTCAGCACCTTCTCTTATAGAAATTTGTGTTCTTTGTTTTATCCCTTAGCTGTATTTCTTTTTACCCAACATCTCCATGCTCTGTATAAATAGAGTTATATAAACCTACTTCTGATGTAGGAATAAAACCAACTTTATCACCAGATGTGTTCTATTCCAAGTAGTTTCTAGGCCACTTGAAGGTAGCACTATGAAATAAAGGTCATCATGACTTAAATTCTTTGAGTTCCTGTCTGCTCTTTAGTAATCATTCCATTGTTGCTGATAAAATGTTGATGGTTATGAAAATGCAATAAAGAAACCAACAGCCAAAAAAAATACAAAAAAACCCACAACCAACCTTCTAGAAATACGAGTGTTGTGTTGTGCTTCAGATTTTCTTGTAAACCATAAACGTTTTTGTGGTTTATTATTGGCTCTCAAAATCTTTGGAGCGCCTACTGCTCCATCTTGCCCAACATTAGTTAAAATTAAATCAGCTCTACGGCACATCTGTGTAACATTTTATGGAGGATTCCTTACCATGTGTCACTGTATATTTTGATCATTTTCTGACAGTGCTGAAAAAGTATGATATTTTCATGCTGACAGTTCCCTTATTCTTTTGCCAGGGGTAAAATCCTGTGCAGGCTATGTAAGTGGTTTTTTTGTTTTTTTGTTTGTTTGTTTTTTTGTTTGAAAGGTTTTGAGGAAGGGATGGGACTGGGCAGGTAGAAGTGTGTATAAGTATGTTACATGTTAGGAGGATATAAAAAACATACTTTGCATATGTAGAGAAATGAATTGAGCTGTTTATGGTTCATTGTCCTGAGGGAGCTCATTGCAGGTTTTGGTGAACAGTTTGCCTCCTTCATTTTACATATCTGATTTTTATAGTAAAAAAACTATTCTGTTACTCCAGAGATCTGTCAGCCACTATGTCAGTGCCATCTCTAGCAGAACACCTTTAAACCTGGTCATTTGAATATGACCCCAACAGTTTTGGAAGCCATATCAAAAGGAAAGATCTGTTTAATCCCACAACACCCTCTGGGTTTTGAGCAGATGTGCCTATGTGTATCCACAACTGTGTTTCAACGTGCATTTAGAAAACATACTCAAAATCAAAACCAGGATTATCTGTCACTGAGATGGGAAAAATTCCTGTAGCCAGGAGAAAATAACAGCAGTAACTATTGTTTCACATTGATGGAGTCCATTGGAGATGAAAGCAGAGCTCTTTTAAGTGCAATGAAATTGTCCATTAAGAATCAAAAATCACAATTTCAAAACTGACTTTTAGATTTCTTTACATGGAAAGTGGTAGAATGCAGTTTTGTGAGGGCTGTTAGGCTTGTAGTCATTGAGGGTCTCATATTTTTTATTTACTTTTAATGTGGTTATACGTAGATATAGATATAGATATACAGATATAGATATGGGCACCCACTAATTATCTAGGAAATGAAGTCTATAAAGTAATGTTAGAAAGTAAGAAATACAAGTAGGAAAAGAAAAGACTCTGAAGATGTGGGATAAGTTCAGAATTTTCCACAAAATGACTTTACTACCCTAAACAAAATTATTTAATTTTTTAGGATGGCTGAATTGTAGAATATGTATTTATGAAGAATCAATAGCATTTGAATATCTGAGATAAAAATTCAGGTCAGAGTATCATGTAAACAAAAATAATGATCCATGCACTGGATAATAAACCATCTCAACAAGCAGGAAGAAAATAGTTTTAATATTTTCCTTTATTCCAGACTTTTACTCTGATCCTGTAAACTGAGGCCTGATATATATTCGGGGCTATGTGATTACATTATATGTTCAGAATTTCATTTGGGTTTGAAGGAAATCTTGAACTCTGGAAGATTTGAGTAAGAGAAATTAAGACTTTTAACACTTAACATAGAAATAGCAAACCATAAAATCACAAATGTGTTAATCAAATATCTTTGAAACTGTAGTACTGGGAAGCAAATTACTTCACAAGTACAAGGATTTGTTCCATATTGGAAAGGTACTAATTCAAATTAAACCTTTCTTTGGTTAGGTACTTTTAACTGAAATCTGATGAGTGTTTAACTGATATCTGACACATTTATTTACTGTTTATAACTTGGAAATTGGTGGTCAAATCTTAAAAGTATTGACATCAAATGTCAGAAGGTTCAGTAACTTGTTTGCTCTGAGAATTTTATCAGTAGTATCAAAATCCTTATGCTTTCCAAACTGCTTTACTTCCCCTTTCCTCCATTTTCATCAGACCATAACTCAGCAAGTGCTGTGAACACGTTATGGCTGTGTTAAATGTAAATGTCAAAAGATGTTCTGAAGAGTCGCGTTGCTCTCAAATTCCAGAAATCTGCAGGTGAACAGTGTAAGTCATGAAACATTGAATGGCAGCTGGAAGTTACTTCATTCTTTTGAGTCTGGTGCAATAAAGAGAACAGAAGTAAAATGCACTTTGGAGGCTTGGTTTTTCTCAAGATCTTAAAGTTCCATTGCAGAGTTCTTGGCCACACAGTCTCCTAAAGCATACTTTTCGTATATAAAGCACTTTGAAACTATATATTTTTTTAATCCTTTTAATCAAATATATAAAATATCAATGAACATACAAAGGATTAAAATCCTGGTGGAATTCTGTAACTCAATTTATATAATAATGGGTGAAATCACAGAAAATCAACATGAAGTTTTGAACAAGAAAATTTTTCACAACTGTCTGCCCTTGTAATAGTTATACAAAAGACTGCTGTTAGTGGAGACCATACAACCAGTAATAGATACTGAAGGGAAGGTTTCTTAATCAGTATAAAGTAAGATGTCATGAAGTCAGCAAAAAATAATTAAAGTAGTAGAAGTTTCTGAAGCCAAATGCAAGTTGCCCCTCTTGCACTTCTTCGTTGCTCCTCTTTTCACTTCTGAGAAAATTCAAGTTTTGCATTTGAGGATGGATTTGTATTTTAAAAAGGGCAGAGTAGCATCTCTTGTAATTCTAGCTCATGTATTTACTAAGAATGTGCTTTGACAGTGTACTGTGTATCAGAGTCTCTGATAATAACTGCCTGTCATGGTACTCGATTAAAATAACTTGATGTTTTTTGGTTTTCAGGATTTTTTTTTGTCATTTTCTTTGTCTTGTCTTTTTACAACATGTTTATTAGAAGAAGCAATGTTATGCTGGCTAGAGAACACAGTAATTGTTCCCTTCTTGCTCAGTAAAGCCCCAATTAGTGTGAATGAGCATGAAAAATAGATACTAAAATACAGTAGATAAAGGTAATACTGTGCCACAAGAGAAAAGCTTTCTTCATTGTGACCAAATTCTGGCATATTTAAGGTATTAAGAGGATTAAATGGGTGAATTAAACAGTTGTGCTCTCACACATGATTTGCATTTGAAAAGAAGGACTATGTGGTAGAGTTTAGAGGAGGAAATGGGTCCCAGCCTGCTCAAAGTCTCTGCAGGAAAAACAGAAACCATAATGGACCTATTGGGTTTCCTCACAAAAGTTTTTCTTACCAAATCATTTCTAGGAGAGCAGTAGAAATGCATAAATACCATTAGATTTAATATAGATTTATTTTAGATGTATTTTGCTACAAAGTGAACGAACCAAAATAATTACTTTTTCAAATAATTTTAGTGAGTACTTGGTGTATATATGTATAGATTTCTCTAATAATTTTGAATCTTGATTAACCTAGGACTGTTGAATGCTTTCTTAAAGATGACAATTCTTTTTTAGAAAAGCAGTATGTAAATTGCATGCTGTTATTGCAATATCTCTTTTTGATTTTTATTTTCTGATAAAATTACTTTCAGGTGCACAATACCTAAAGAGCATCTTTTCTCTCATGGTATAGCTAATCACTTTCTTTTTTTACTCTTTTCTCTCATTATATTTAGTTGCTGAATAGAATCTCAAATATATTTTGGTTGCACTTACAGTTTTAGTTAGATAAAATATGTGAAGTTGTTATAATCCTGGCTGCTTTTTCATTTGCATCTACAGATTTCTAATCACTTCATAATTCAATTACTCATCTGTCTGGTGTGGTTTTAAACAAACCTTATAAGTTACTGTTATATACTCTGGACATTTGCAAGAAATAGCAACTGTTCATGATTGGATACATATATATTCTAATGTTCTTTACTTTTCTGAGGTAAGTTCTAGTTCTTCAGCTTAGATAGTATGTCCAGAAATACATTGTTTGCAGTTGAATACAGACTAGATATTGGGTTTTGCCTACACAAGTCATGTAGCCTCTTGTATAAAACTTTCAGAAATTTGTAGTTGTGGACTTTGCACATCTGACTCCTTCTGGAAAACTGAGCTAGTGTAGGTCCTAAGGAACTTCTAGGCATCAATGATAGATCCATGACATACCACACCATAGAGAGTTTGTCTCCTCTTCTTGTGAAAAATGGTAGAACTTTGTAAGTAAGACAAAAGTCTGCAGAGTAGTTTTAGCTTGCCACTTCTGGATCACTTTCATTTGAACTTCAATTAGACAGTAATTTTGTATTAATGTAGAGAGGCAGTGCTACCAACTTCTATTTTTAAAAGGAGATGTCTTTGAAGATATTTTAGTACTAATCAGGCATCCAGGTGGAAAGATACAGCTTTCTGTTCTTCACCACATGAGATTTGATGAAAGCTTTTCATTCTGCTGTCATTGAACAGGTAAAGAAGAGAATAGAAACTCTCCTTTCTCAGCATTGAAATAGCAGGCTGAGATTTGTTTCCCTAAAGAAACTATGAAAATGAGTTGAGGATAGCAGAAGGATAGCTCTGTACCTTTACTGAACTTCCAGATCTTCTTAAACGTGATACTTCTGGCATGCTCCGCTTTGACGGGATTCAGCTGCATTGGGACTGCTTTGCATTTGCCTGGTGTTAGCGTGTTTTGCTCACTCAACAGCAGGTTAATAAAGTTGCTCTAACTTGCTTCTAGGCATGGGGTTTTTTTTTTCCCCTTGTGCTTGATAACAGAAGTAAGAGAATGACCTAAAGAAAAAGAAACTAGAATATGCATTGTGAGAAGACAATCCAAATACGACCTACAATAGTCTCAACTACCCTTTTGTATAATCTCTTTAAGATATCATTTGCTTGGGGATACTATCAAAAAGGAGGGGAAAGAAAATGCAGGAAATGTCCATCAGTGTAACATTTGATACTGTTCCCTAAAAATAAGTGTTGAAAAGAAGACGTATCACTAAGATAAAATACCTTTTACAGCACTGAAAGAAGCCTGGAAGGCAGCTAATGCAGAAAATCATAAACACAAGTCTTGAATTTAGAAGCTGATAACAATGTCATTCCTGGGCATGTACAATTACCACTTTCCACTGGCCAATTTCTGCCTCAGACTTTAGCATGAATGAAACAGAAAGCTTGAGAATCCAGCATTGCAGTAATTTGACAGACAAGCCTGTTCCTAGCTGCCTTTGTGACTGTAAGGCTTTCAAAAAAGTCATTACTTTTCTGCTACTTAATTTTGATGTGAAAACTATCTGAAAATACTTAAGGTGAGTGCCATGTCTTCAACATGAGGGACTGCTGCAGATTTTCAGGCTGATACCATTATTCTCATGGCATTGCAAATCAATACAACTGTGTAGTTTTCTTGTAAAGCAAGTTTGCTGAGAAATACTGACTGTGTAAATCATCTTTAAATTGACCAGAGAGCATAAGATTCACATTGCTAAAACTACTTTTTTGAGGGAGTGTGGAGAAGAAAAGAGATTTCAGGTTTGATAAAGCAAGAATAAGAGAATGTAGCTCAAGAATCAGTGGTAATTTTTTCATACATTATAATGAGCTAGTTCAGGGTCCTCTGGAAAAGGAGAGTGAAAGTCAGGGACTGAAAAGCTCTTGATGTCAGCTGTGGCATTACTTCATTTAAAGTTATGCTAGTCACTTTGCTGTTAGCAAAATAACAAGCTGCTTAAGTATTGTGTAATGTTTATAAAGATGTTACAAGTGCTGTTTCTTTGCAGAAGGACTGGGTGATCTGCTTTTCAAAAATAATTTTTAAAAACAGGTTTGTTTGTCTAGAAGGGTTAAGATGTTTAAGCAAGATAAAAGTAGCAGGCCTTACAATTTGCAAGAAAAATGGCTATTTTCAGAATTTTCGTGTTAATTGATTTGTGGCATTGAGTTCTTCACACAGTATACAGTTAGGAACTGTATTATTTCTTTTCTGTTGTTCTTTCCTCAGCTCCGTTTTCACTACAACATTGCCTGCTCTCTTCAAACTGTTTTCTGTGCACAAGTGAACAATTCCTAAATATTCATTAATTTGAATAAAATAATGTTTGTACAGGGCCAGCCAAAGCTATGACTAGTCAGCACCCTGTCATCGGTGGTGACCAAGGTGCCAGACTGAGCAAATTGGGCAAACTGTTCTCAAAATTTCTAGAAATACTCAACAAAGAAACCCTTCCTAAATTTGAAATGAATGTTGGCTTCCTGACTTTGTCATGCATCTCCAGCATGAAATTGGCCTAGTAGCTTAATTTTCCTCATACATAGCTTTTCCCTATCTCTGAAGACAGTTGGATACCCTTAGCAAATGGGTATGAAAATTTAGCTAACAGTACTGAAAGTGTATTTGATAATGCTGAAAAGATCACTCAACAGTAAACACAAACTTAACCTTCAGTCATATAGCATGGGACTTTTTTCACTCTAAATGGTGCACAGTTCAATGTAAAATTGAAATAATCCAATAGAACATACTACAGAAGCTTTGATTTAATCTGCCACCTCTGCCACCATGGTCCCTTCTGGGCTACTAATTTATTTGTCTCTGTTTTTAAAAAATTCTTTTAAATGTGCAAATTTGAATCACTAATTTAAGTAGCATCACAACCAGAACTCAGTTTATTGGTAATTTAATCAAGCAGAATTCAACTTGGGACAGACCAGGCAAAGCAGAAGTAGCACAGCTGTTACTGTAAATGTCTGCAAAACATAAAAAATGAGTGTTCTTGCTTAAATTAAATATGAGGTCTTGAAATGTTGTAATTGAGAGTTCAGCTTCTGTAATCATACTGTTTATCTCAGATGCGGCTGGCACAATCTAATATAGCCTGGGGAACTTGGAAATGAAGGAATAAGCAGGAAACCAGACCAGTGTTGCAGGCAAGATTGAGTTATGTTCTGAACTGGAAACTGGAGGAGATTATAGATTAAAGTCCCAGAGTGTGTTGTAGAGGTCACAAATTAATTAGCAAGGGAGTGTGTTGATGGAATTGAATAGATGGGTTTCATATCAGAGGGTTTGTAGTGCTAATGTGTTCTTAGTCATTGCTGAATTTGGCAGGAAGAAGATAGGGCATAACCAACAACTCTCTTGAGTGTGTGAAATCAAGTGTAGGAGATTTGCAGATAATTTGTCTTTATGAAACAAGATTTAAGATTCAGACTTTGAGTTCCTATGAAATATCAACGTAGTTAGCATGCAGGTCTACAAATTAATTTTGTAATTAAAAGTCTTGGGGAAAACATGCATCAACTTGGAATTTGGTTCTAGGAAAAGAAAAATTCAAATGTTAGACTGTGGATTAATGTAATTACCTGAAATCCCTTAATTTTACTTCTGCTTTCAGTTGAGCTGCCACTATTATTTGCTGTGAATCTTAATGTAGTAATGTTTACAGAAACCTTGGACAACTAATAGACAGACAGATGTTCCCTGAAGTTGTCTTCCCGAATATCTAGTACAGCCTATTTTTAATTTGAATAAATATACAAAACATCTTTTTGTGCATGTAACTAGTGATTCTAGAGATAAGCCAAGCCCATAGTTTGAATAAAATCAATGGTTCCATTGTTCCTGTCCCATGTAGGAAAAAAGTTCTTTTCCTTTCATTTCTACTTGTACTAAATATTATTTTTTTGATTGAAGTTTATTTTATATAGAGGCATAAAAATGTGTCTGGTGTTATAGCTGTCACTATGGTCCTACTATAGGATTATAAGAATAAAATCTGTCCTTCAGAACAGTAACTTCTGAAATTGTTTGCCTCAGATATTTTAATGTACAGACAATTAGGGCAGCATTTAAATGTTACCTTCCAACATTTCAGATGAGGATGAACACTGGAGCATCAGCCACAGAGTATTACAAGTTAGATTTACTGTAACTGTTTCCAAGCAAAATCCATTTTAATGACTAAAACTTTGCTCCCCTTTTTTTCTTAAATACATTTCTGTTTTTCCAGCAAGATCAGATTTAACATTAGAGATTCTCCTCATAGAAGTTACCGTCTAGTGTTCATAAATTGAAGAACTTGCAGACTTTAATTAGAAATAGTCAATGCAATGGATGACAGATTTCTTTTCCTGAAGACTGGAGTTTGTGTACCCTGTATTTGAAGTGATACAGGAAATCCTAGTTTTCTATTTTTCATCTGCATTTCTGTTTGCTGGTTTAAGTGTTGCAGGTGTTAGCTGTTCAGCTCTGTAGGAAACATAAAACTCTAGTCTTTTTTTTTTTTCCCCCCAAACAGGGGGTTTGTTTTTATTACTTAGGCAAAACAGGAGAAGCCACTGTAAAGCGATGGCGGGGTTGTGAGATTAATTTTTTTTTTCCATGTGTAGCTGAGTTGCTGTAGGAAAGTAGTCAGTAGAAGTGGGTATTTCAAGAGAGCCGTTTAGGCACTGTATATTGTAGTATTTTTTTTTTTTTTTTTTTTTTTTGCTAGTGTAGGCACTCTGAATGTTTTTCTAGAGGTGTTTGCCTCAGTCTACTCCAATTTGTACCAGAATTAAATTCCTGCAGTTAGACACTGTTGGTACCACTCCTTTATCTCTTAAAAAAGCACATTACTGGTTGTTCCCACAGATTTATACAGCAGAATTTACCGGAGATGAAATGACATCAGTCTTGCTTCTGCAACTATATCTCTTTTTCTCCTGTTTAATTTAAAATTTGTCTTTCAAGTATGGTAATATGCAAGGTGGTGCCACTTCACTTTTTTTCCCCCCCTCCCTCCTCACTGAAGAAAGTAGAAGTAGTTTTTGTTTTCGAAAAAATTGTGTAGTGGTCCCCAGTCATGTGGAAGATGAACATTTCTGTTGTCTGTGTTATGTGTCAGAAAGAGGATAAAGGGCAAGGTTTTTGTTGCTTGTTTGAGATGGAAAGGATGGATTTAGTTACCAAGTTGCTTCTGTTAAATAGATAATCAAATGTGCCATAGCAGTACTTAGTCTAAAATTGAGATATGTAAAAAAAGACTTTTCAGAGTGTCTTTACAGAAATAAGGAAGCTTTTTCCCCTCCTGAAGGTGATTAGAATAGAAATCAATGTGCAGGGAAGGAAGGTTTTGGAAAATGCAGCCTAATAGAATACCTCCCTCTGGTGGCAGACATTGCATAGTCTAGTCTGCTCTGTCACATGGGGAACTGGAACCTTCATGGTGGGGAATGCCTCTGCTACTGAAGAGCTAGGAGAACTTTTTAAAAAGAGAGTTGAATTGCATATATGGTTTCCTGCCACTGTAGCTCTTTAATTATGGGGGGGAGGTTTGGGCTGCTTGACCCCCTTAATTCCGAGTTGGTCAGGTAATTCATGCCTTCTCCTTCCCTCTTGCTTCTGGGATCGGTTGAATTTTGCCATTTTTGTTGGGCTATAGGAATAGGCTCTATGGATGCTGGTGCTTTAAGCAGGTAATCGGAACACCATGCATGAAACTGCTCATAGCTTCTAGCAATCATTTGGCTTGTTCTGAAAATTTAATTAATCTCTTAGTTTATTCATATTTAGCTGTTTGGTCTGAATTTTATGTGCCAGTCCTCAGTTAGTTTCCAAAGTAATGTCTGTAATTACTTGTACTTGAAACACAATTAGCCACCCTAACTGGAGGAGAAGGGTTGCTGTTAACTGTTTATCTTGTAGGGTATTAATGCCAAGAAACAGATTATTTCAAAGATTTTATTTTTGATAAGCTGTTCAGGGATGGGTTCAATCTATCAATCAGTGACATGTGAGCTCCCAAAAAGGCTGTAGAATTGTTATTTCTAGCTCTGTTTAGGCATAACAAGAATGCTTTAAAATACTTCTTGAAGGCATATTTTAGTTCCTTGCTTTTCATGCCCATTACATTTCAGAAAGTGTAGCAAACTAGCAGAATGTGTGAGAATAACATTTTTCATCCTTTTTTCCTTTCTGTTTAGTAAGCATTTTGTGATGATTTTTTCTCTTGTTCTTTCACAACATAGTGAAAACTGCTCTTGTCCCCCCAATCCAGGTTGAACACTCAAAACAGTTTTAGCTTTCTTTTGTATGTCATTAATATAAGAACCTGTGAAACATTGTAAATCGTCTCCAGTTGAACAGCAAAAAATCTGGGACGTTTCCATGAGTAGGAGTCCTAATTCCATTACTGTGATGCTGTTAAACTCATAGAAACAAAACTTTAAACATGGAGGACTGGCTACAGAAGCTGTTTTTATGTGCAGGATCCCAACATTACCAGCATTTAATTAATACTGTGCAAGGTCAGCACATCACTGCTCTGATTTGCAGGTTTGTGCTTTGCTACTGAAGACTCCCCTTTAAGGAATTCCACACCTATTGTGCCAAATAACAACCATTTGCAAGCCAGAGCTCTGGAAACACCATTGGTGAAAGGCTACTTTTCCATATCTGCCTTAACTTGCAAATGATAGCACAGGAAGTCAGATCACATCAAACGACAAATCATGGATATGAGACGCAAAAGGATTATGTTCTTCTTACACTTCTATTTTATTACACTTTGTCTTAATATGGAGATAAAGATATAGACAAGAGTGGGTGTTTTAGGCAGTTTCAGCAATGATCCTCCAGCACTGACAGGCAGAAGTATCACTTCATCATCATAAGAGATGCTTAAAGTTCTCATGTTTTTGTTACATAAAAATAAGGTGAATTGAGGAGAAGTGTGTTTATCTGTGTTTTCCACTGGGAACATAGGAATGCAACATTCTGAGGAGAGCAGTTTTTCCATTCCTTTTCCTTTTCTACACTTCTGGTTTCTTTGCGTTAAAAAAAGCATCAATATAAAAATAGTCAGTATTTGGAAGAAAAAGAAAACACCTAAAAAATCCTTAAACTTCAGATATTAACTCATTAGGTGACTTTTTTTTGCAGCCACTTTGTACCAGTTTCAAATGTTGAGATGTGCTCCTACTTTTTTCTTTGGTACTGATTGGCTAATAATGAAAATTGATGTTGTCTTTGGTTTGAATTCAACATTTCTAATGCCTTCTTCTAAAAGACAATTTTAATAAGAAATAAAGAAACTTTAATTGGCTCAAAACTTCATGTTTTGTTGCTCACAGAGGGGCCTAAGTAATGTTTATTTTATGTAGGCATTTGATGTCTGCGCATATTCATATTTTTGTTCCTAAAGGACTGGAAAAGAAATATGTATATTTAAACTTTACTGAAAATATGCATGATATGCTTACGTTTGGGCTTGGTTTCTGAGCCATGGTGTTCCATAGTCAGAATTTAATGTAACGCGGTGTTTTGTGGCAACCGCAGCTAGGGACAGTTCACAGTGTTTGAGCTTTTGAATTGATAAACCTAAATCAATTTTGCTTTTCTTTGTCCTTGTGAACTCCTGTTTTTGTTTGTTTGTTGGGGTTTTTTATTGTTGTTGGCAGGTTGAACACTACACTCCAGCATTTCTATGGGATGGAGGGCATGGTAAAGTGGGAGTCTACTGCTACTCCCTTAAGCTTCTGTATTCCTTGCATAGTTAGTGAGCTCTGGAGCTTGAGGCTAAGGCAGAAAGGTGTCAGATGAGATTTCAGTGACCTTTCTCACTTGTGTGATTAAAACATGACTCAGTTTTCTTCATATTGCTGTAGATTATTGAAGGCACAGATTGGTCATGTAAACTCTAACCATTGCAAAGCTGCTGCCCCAACAACTGAGGACTGTCAGACTTGGAGTTTCCTCTCCATGCTTTCCTGTAGCTACTGCATGTGAAAGGCAGATGTGTAGAAGCAAGAAGAAGCATCAGGCTGCAGTAAGAGAAGAATGGAAAGATTACCCCTTATACTTCACCATTCATTGCTTTGGTGGTAAAATCTAAATAGTGAGAAAATACTAAATCTTCCTTACAGACACACATTTCAAAGGATTTGATTGGCTCTGGGGAAGTGAGGCGAGGAGATGAGAGTGCCTGCTCTCCCTTGTCTTCGAGAACAGCCTCTGGGCTGTTCAAACGAAAAGAATCTGATAAACAAATGATTCTGGGAGATGTTTTAAGAGTTTGGTAGTTATTAAGGTGCTTTAACTGAAGATAAGGGAGAGAGAACTGATGAGTGGCTTACTACTAAACAAGGTTTTAATCTACTCCAGAGGCCTTTTGTCTCTTGTGAAAATCCTGATAATTTATGGCATAGTCAAACATTTGGGAATGCTTGAACCATAAATGTGACTATTATTGACAGAAAATGAGGCAAATGTACACTTTAATTGGAACCACATAAATTAGACTAGAGGAATTAATTAAAAAATAATAGACATGTGTCTTGAAATTGGAAGGTTCTCTCTAGATATTGGAAAGGGCATGGTAAGGTGACTTGAAAGATAGCTCAAGTATAAGAAAAGCTAATTGAAACATTTCTTTTATTAAAATAATAGTTCCTATGTGTCCAGAATAAATATGAGTTGTAATTAAATTCTATCAGTTAACAATCCCATTTTCAAGATCTCTCATTTATTATAAACATTAGTTTGTTTCATAGGACTCACTGCTGTTGCAGTGCTCAGTTTATGGGTTCATGGGTCAGTTTCTTCTATCAGAACAAATGTTTCTCCCCTTTTAGGAGCATAAATTTTGATGTCTCATTACTCTGAACTTAGTTGAAACTTGTACATTTACTAATCCATTTAGTTGCATGAAGGGATACTAATACTAAAAGAATTCTAGTGATAAACATACAGAAGTTTAAAGGAATAATAGAGGTGCATTTCTTATGGGTTGTGTGCTGCTCTTAGTTTTACATTTACATTTTTGAGCATTTTCTAGAATTGTCTTGTCTGTTGTAAAATGCCCATATCACATGTTATCCAAGTTGTCTTTGAGAGCAAATTCTATAGATCACAGCTGCTTGGAAGTTTTCCCCAAGTACTTTTAGAAATTTTTTGTATATTTAATTCTGTTATATCTCCACTGTATTACCCTCAAATCACGTTAAATGTTTGTTCTTCTTAAGTGCCAGATCTTCAAATGGCATTTTACTTTTCCAGGCTGTTAAGTGGTGGAGTTCCTTGTCTTGTTTCTTGGAGTTGGTAAAATTGTTGTGATTGCCATCTTTAGCAGAGGAGCATGTAAGAGTCCTTGGCAAGCCGCCCACTCAGTGTCTTACTACTAGTCCATTCTGGTATATGTCTTTCCTAATGAATACCCATTCTGCATATCATTGAAAAATAAAATGTTTCTTGCAGTCATGATGGAGTGGTTGCTTTGTCTTCCTCAGTCACTTAACTTTCATGCTTCACCCTTGCATTGGTCTATTACCAATATCCTTTGATGTGGGTTCAAGAATCCATAAAGTGTCAATTAGTTGGGTATTAAATTGTCTTCATGTCCTAGCTTTACCAGATGCAGGTGCTGTATAAGCTAGCCGCTCACTGGTTTTAGGTTTTGCAATGTAACAGTACCTTCATGTAGAACTTTCTCACTGTATGTGCTCTGTAATAAATTAAAATATGAATGCTAACTGTGGACCTGAGGGATTCTCTTAACAGGAAATGTAAAGTGGATTGTTAAAATAGAAGTTTGCTCTTCATGGCTTCAGCACTTCAGATCCTGTAATGACAGTCAATAATATTTATTCTTTTTTATGTTAGTGAGTTTTATGGAATAATGAAATTTTAGTTGAAATAATGTAAGCTTGCTACTTTAAGTAACAATGGGAAATGTGGCACAAGGGTACAGAAGTTTTCAGTGACCTTGTTCCTGGTCTGTACTGAAATAGCTACAGTAAGCAAATTGTTATTTTCAGGCAAAGCAAGGAGTATTTGTTCTGTGGGGAAGCCGCTCTCAGGGGATACTTTCTAGATGATAATGAAATTCCTATTTCATCAATTTAGGATTTCACAACTTCTTTGGAAATGGTGGGATCATGTGCTGTAAAACTGGCAAATTTTTTTCACATCTATCATGCAATGTGTTATAAGCCTGATTAATACAGTTGCTGTAGACTTTTTTGTACAAAACTGCATTTTCCTTCCTTCAAAACATGTCTGCATATATATTAATGACCTGGATCTTAACTTGAAGGTCATCTGTAGCAATGTTGTGCTTTTTTTTCTTGTTAGTCTTTGTTTATTAGCTATTCATGAATTTTTTTGCTAAATAATAGGCAAAATCTGGTAGTCAAATCTAGAGCTTCCTGTGTAGTTTTGGGGAAGAATCATTTTATTGAGCAAAGTGAAATAAGGTTTATTATGGAATGTCGTCTTTAAGGAAGGGGTGTGTTTTTTGAGAGAAAACCGGCTCAAAGCACATCATGATCAGACTTCCTGGGGAGAGCCCCCTGACCTCCCACCCCTCAAAAACTCAACCAACCAAAACAAACAACCCCACAACAAAAGCCCACCAAACTAAACCCCTCAAATATTGATACATTGCATAAGTTTTACAAATAAGGTGGTGTTATATAACTTGATCCTTATTCATGAGTGATAAATACATGGAATTGCAGCTGTGTTCTCTCACTGTTTGCCAGCTTTGCAGATGCATCTTTTTTATTTTGCATAGTAATACTTGTCTGCTTATTTGAAAAGACAATGAAATCCTTATGAAAAACTCAGTATATGCAATGTGTAAAGCTCAGTGTTATTTGAAACCTATTAATAAAGTGTTACAATTTTTAAAAGTATAGCAGTCATAAAGGATGATTTAGCATAAAGAACGCATTTCAGTTTTTCTTCATGAAGAAAAGCCGAAAAAAAGAGAAAATGTTGTATTTATAAATAAAATCCCTAAGAGCTGAATAGCTTTCCTGTATCATATGTGCTCATAACTCTAAATAAAGTTCAGTTTTACAGAAAACCACCTTTCTAGTATTTTTACTGTTTGTTAATTCTTTCAGTACTTTGCACTGTGAAAGCAATGAGATGTGCTGGTAGCTTATATAAGAATATACTGCAATTGTTATTTTGTACTTTCCACATATTTATAAATATAATTTTCTAGAATTAATACATACCTCTGATTTCTTTTTATGACTTTGTTTATCATCTCTCAATGCAAACGCTTGTGCACATTCTGTGGTGCATTCCCCTAATAGCCAGATATCTGTGTTTATTCTCCAAGTGGGCTAAGGCATCTTTCTGTCTGCATGTTATTTAAAAAGAAAAAAAGCTAAAACTTCTTTTTCCAAGTGGAGTTTTATTGCCAGACCATTATTGGAGTTCCAGCTTGCATTCAAGTTTATACTGAAAGTGAAGGTTTTACCCATTTCACCTTAATTTATTATGCAAAAAGTAGTTATAGATGAATGACACTTGAAATGCCTTCAGTAAGTTGTGAACCAGAGAAGTCAGTAAAGAGTTCGCAATAAGTAAATAAAATCTTTAGGACTTTCAGTACTATTCCCTGGTCATATGTGAACAGTTTCTTTGTTCTCAGTTCTGTGAACAGGCATGTGAAGCAAAAAAAAAAAGCAGTAACTTGAAGATTTCACAGTAGCAGTTTCAATGTTATAACATCTGTGTTACTTCACACAGAGTACTCTCAGAAAGCAGTTTCTTTTAATTGTGCAACTGTTTTCTGAGTAGACTACAATAAGTCTGTTATGTGCTGTTATTGGGATGTTAATGGACTAGAGACATTTGATGTTCTACAAATATATTAGTTTATGCTCTGTAAAAGAACAAGTTGCTCTGGGAACAAAAAATATGCCTATTGTGCATTTAATGCAATGCAAGAAGCAAACACTCTCCAGATAACCCTTTTGCTAGTACACATTGCTATGCTATGGGAACTGTAGGATTGAACAGTAAGGAAGTGTAATATTTCCTGTAAGTCAAAATAATTACTTTGAAGACTATAATTTTCTCCTCTTAGCATGCTGCTTACTCTGATACCTCTTCCGTAACGTGAACTTATTTCTTTTTAATGAAAGCATCTGTTATAGGTCAGAGAATAGGAATTGTTTGTAACTTAGACACTTAAAAGAACCCAAAAGGAGATTTTCAGAGATGCTGTGATTTCTTATACCATAGCAGGAGTGCAAATGAGGAAACAGTCTGGCTAAGTATTGAGTCATTTCATGTAATACTTTGACATGTCTGTCTTTTTCAAAAGAAATGCTTTGTGGTATGCTGATATTGTTCATACTTGGCTTTACCTTAAGTTTCAGTTGATTGTAATCACAAAAGTTACCAGAAACTGTGAAGGGTCATTCCCTGCTTAGTCACAGAGTCCTCAGTTAAGCGAAAGTTGAGCACTCAAGATCTTCTTAGGTATTTTGTTGGATATTGATGGCTAAAGAAGGCTAATTACTGGAATTGGCACTGTCTGATTTCTTGTGTCACAGAATCAGTTATTGTAGGTGGTGGAAGGGATTGGATGTTCTCAATATTTGTTCTTGAGGCAATGGGTGAAATGAACGTGCTGGGAAGATGGGCACTTTTGGGTTTCTCACTCGACCCTGGTAACAGTAACTGAACAACTGAACTTGCAAGTTTTAGGGCTGTGCAGGAGTGATTTTGTGTGGCAACTCCAGTTTTATGGGTTAGAACCAGAAGATGTAAAGGCTTTCATTATTAATGTTATTTTATTAACAAAAATGGGCAAAAGATCATCGTGCGAAAGAACTTCTTACCTGAAGTCTGGAAACAAATGCAGCTTCTTGCCTTCCTTTTAGTCTAAGCTATTTGAATTCATTGTATATATAGAATATGAAATGTTTGTATCATGTCTGTCTACTCACATAGTGGTTGTTTTGTTTGCAAAGAAATACTAAGCAACAAAGCAAAAATAACACTCTTAGTATTAATATCCAGTGCATGGGAGCTCTGAGTTATTCTGTTCTTGCTCAGCTATTTGAGATACTGTGTGTGTAGCCCTTGAACTCAAAAAAGCAAAAGGATTTTGGAACTTGAAGACTGACAGCTGCTTATTCCTAGCAGCTTCTCTACCATGCGGTAATAGTTTACTGAATACATTTCATGCATTTTATTGATAGATCTTTCCTTCTGCTATTCCCCCATGGAGAAAATAGCAAATTTTCATGTCTTATTTTGGTGCTGACTCCACTATACAGTTAGCAACAGGTTACTTTGCAGATAACAAAAAGTCCCCACCACAGCCACCCCAAAAACCCCCAAACCAACCAACCAACAAGCCCCCAAAACCAAAACAATCAAACCTGAAGGCAGTTGAGAGAGGGAGACAATGTTGAGAAGAAAAAGAAAACATCTTTTCTGACAAATGGAGAAGGTTTCTGTTAAAAATTGCAAAGATACATTGCATTAACTAGGAAAGGGCAGTGCAAGTTTGATGGATTTTTGGTCACCCTTGTGCATTTTGGCACAGATTTTGCTAGCATAGTGAAAGTCTTGGTAAAAATGAAAAAAAAGTATTTCTCATGCCTTTCCAATTAAATAGGAACTTTGCAAATGGTGATTAATGTCTTGCCAACTCTTGTTCTGGTTTTTCCTTGTTGAGATTATTAGGCGAGGTCATTGTTCTGTCAACAGAATTGCATTCTGATTTTAATCGGAATAAAGCTTACCTTTCAAAGACCTTGCCAGGGTCTTGCCTGTATCGTGTGTATTTTTGTTTTATTTGTTAAGCAGTTAAGGCTTAGCGGGATTTATTCAGGCACAGCTCTCCTGGAATTGTTGCCAACTTTTATGGTGCTTGCAGGGAGAGCAAGGTGATCTGCAAGTTATTTATATTAATGAGAGTCCTGGTTGGCAGAAGCCAAATGTCCCCCTAATACATGGAAGAAATACAAGGCAGCTTCAGTTACAGTTCTTGTGTTTCGGGTGCTTGAGATCATGAGTCTTAAGGCTTTTCTCAAGTACTCGTCTGTAATGAAGAAGGGGTTAAAGAAGAAGGGGTGGGAGGTGCTCTTGGGTTCACTCAACTGAGCAGGCTAAAACTTTTTTGAAAGTTAATTGATTTGCAGTGTGAGTAAAAGTTAGTTCTGAACAGGAGGTCATAGGTTCACAGAGGCAAAGAGCATTTCACTGCTATGGTGGATTTTGCTGCTTTGGCAACTCTGAACTGCAGCTGCCTGATTGTGGCTGGTGCAGAAAAGTGCTTGAAGCCTTCTTGATTGCACAAACACAAATAAAATCCAGAAGCCAAATTTGGGTTAAACTTTGTTGGTATCTGGTGAGGCCTGAGTAGAACATCTTCCTGAGTCCTGCAACAGATCCCTGACAAAAAGCATCCCGCTGGTTTTTCAGAGCTGTATTGTGGAGGTGGATGATTTCCTGTCTGCCACCTCCCTCCTCCTCCTCCTACTCCTCCCTGGCTTTGAGTTTGTTCCTTTCCTTTCTGGACTTCTGGCTGACTCTTCCACAGCAGAAGTTAAGGCTTAATTTTTCTGGCAAATCATTTAAATCCTAAATCAGCGTTTAGGGACTGTTTGACTGTAGTGTTTCCCAATCCCAGTGAGTCATGTTGGCAACCTGTGTTTTTAACACATCATCATCTGCAAATATTTATAGACTGCTCTGTTTTCTTCTCTGTCATGACATAATAATGAACAACCAAATGTTGATTTATCTGTGTGTTTGTGTATTGAATAAATTCTACCCTTGTATGTAATCTTTTAAAAAATGTACTTCGATACCAAGCAGTGGTGCACTTTATCTTCAGCTGTCTCTTTACAAGGAAAAGGTGAGATAACTAGATGGTAAGCAAACCAAAATTTACTTGGCTGGGAGGTGTGCTTCCCAGAGGCAGAATGTGCCAGACTGAAATCCCATAGTGTAGCTGGTAGACAAATGCTATAATCAATCAGATATCAGGACTGCACATTTGGGAAGAAAACTTTCAGTGGGAGATTTGCACTTGAAAATATTTCCCCTCAAATCTGAATCTGGTTTGGAGGCAAGGTAAGCGTGAGGGTGACGTGTATCTAACACATGGGTTTTGGACTATGGTGACAGTTTGGAGACAGTGTGTCTTGGCACCTGTTGATTAAAAAAGTAAACCAAAAAAAAAAAACCAGAATAAAGCAACAACAATAAAACAAAACCCAACAAAAGCAACAACAAAAAAAATCCACAACCACCAAAAAACTTAGAAGCCACATCGTTTTTACACAGCTTTAATGCATTTTAGTGATTTACTTTCCATGCCTAATTCTCTGCTCTTAGATCAGTGGGCAGTTTTAGTACCAATGTTGGAGTAAGTGAAGGAAGGAGGAAACACCCCAACCCCTCCCCTCACCTCATCCCACATTGTTCCCCAAATCCACATCAAACCAATGATGCAAAGGCAATCCCACACCAGCCCCCCGTGCTAACCTGGAACTGTAGCTGTCTGCACTGGCTTCGCCCAAATTGTTACTGGTGGGATTTTATATAAATGGTAGTGAGAAGTGTAACATTCCCATAGTGCTGTATTATGTGCCTTGGTTGTTCCCTCACTGGATGTTTGCTCCCTTTATGTTTCTGTACATGCTTTGGGTAAACCCTTTTAAAAAGTATACTGTGTGCTGTGGTAAGTTTTGAATGGTCTTGGATGGCTGGGGAAACAAGACCTTTGTGTAAGTCTGAAAATGTTTTTTCTTCACCAAATAACTTTTAAGATATTTTAAATCTGAAGTAAAAATTTGAAGGCTACTGTTTGTGTTTATCAAAGGGATGATACCTCTGGCAGTGTTTTGGGCTTCATTTTTGGGCTTATTTTTGTTACATGAGGGTTTTTGCATAAAATTTTATGATTAGTCTGAGCAAGTGTGATGACATACGAAATCTTGGTTTTGGCAGATTTCCAGAAGAAACAGCCAGACGATGACTCTACTCCCAGCACAAGCAACAGCCAGTCAGATTTGTTCTCTGGGGAAACAAACAGTGACAACAGCAATACCTCTCTAACCACGCAGGCCGCTAACTCCAACCAGCAACTTTTGACAGAACTGAATGTAACTTCACCGAGCAAAGAGGAATGTAAGTGCACGAGTGCTAAGTGAAAGCAAAAGAGGCATAAACATTTTGCTTTGTTCTCAGGTTTATGTTTCACTGACTCCCTCTGGAAGTAAGTGGCCTGGCTTTTGGGGTGAAGGGAAAGGTTAGCAGCTATTCACAAAATAGACATTGATGGCTTTAACTGAAGAACAAACATGAGTTTTTAACTAACTTTACAGCCATTTGAACTGTGGGAAAGAATTTAATTGTGAGAAACTCCTCACATTAGTGATAAATTTGTATGTATATTCTAGCATCAACACCAGTATCTTGTGAAATTTGACTTTTAAACATGTTGGGTTTTAAATACTGCAGTTGCACATAACACAGACTGTAATGCATGTTTGTCTAGACTGCCACTTGCATATAACTTGTTTCATGTAGTAATTCATCTATTCTTTCATGACCTATCTTTTGTCTTTATTGAACTGTCAGGCAAAAATTCTCCCTGCAGGTAAGTTAGAATGCTTAGCAAACACAGTGAGATAAAATTGTCTTTTAAATTATTCTAAACCTCTGTATAAAGTTCATCTTGCATCTAATAGATTGAGTTTTAAAATCTGCATTCTACAACCTAAGCTCCACTGTGTAGTTTGTAGTTTCATTTTTCTCCAATTGTAGCTTTATTTTAGAAGGTGCTCTATGGAGAGAAACCCTCTTGAGCTGAGATTACTTTAGTTTGTTGCCAGTAAATAGATCTACACATTGCAAGAAAATGCTTGTTTTTCAGTAGGAAATTTGCTCTTTAACATTTAGGCAACTGCTGAAATAATAATGTTGACAAAGCTCTAGGACTAAAAAATCTTGCTTTCAGGTGTGTTAACTATTTGTTGATGTTATACGATGGTTTTGCTGAGTTGCCGAAGTATTTATTCTGTTTACGGGTATGAAGAGTTTTTAATTATGCAAGTTGGCTGTGGATAAAGCATAAAATGTAATTTTAGGATTGTGGTGGTTTATTCGACTAACTAAAATAAAATTTTTAAACTGTGATTTGAGAATATTGTCAGAAATACAAGTGTTCAGATGTGAATGCTCTGTAACCAGTTCTTGTAATAAGACTGAACTTGCCATGTAACTCTTGTCTCTGCTTCACGTACACAGTTGCTGCTGACCACCCTTCCATCTCTTCCTTCTGTTCACTCCTTCTTCAGGGGAAACCTGTAGCCTGCTGTAAAAACAAGGCCTTAAAACAACCTGCCTGGAGAATTCAGGAAAACACATTATGCTCCAGCAACACATTTGGGCCTTCACGGTGGAGGGGACTTCAGCACCCCTGCTCGCTTATTAGCCAGTGTCACAGGGTGCTTCTGTAGTGCTTACTGGGTCAGCTTTTTGGAAAATTTGTTCAGGTAGAAATGAAATTGTGTTGCAACAAAGTGTTTCTGTTGTGACTGAGAAAGATTTGGTAAGTGAGAAGGCGATTACAGGGATGGGAAAGAAATTGAGTAGTGTCCTTCATCCTGAATTGCTGCGAACTTGTGAGCATACACTGAACATGATGGATATTAGGCAGCACAGCCTGCAGAACATTTGAAAATATTGCCTATGGAAAAACTCTCTTTATGACTTCCTGCTGAGGTATTTTTAAGTGAAATGCAGTGGAGAGATTTATTTACAGCTCTGCCTTCTCTTACATCCCCAGTACCTCTTTAATGAAGCTTAATATTATTTATCAGAAATAGTTATATACAGATGGAGATTCTTGTGATGGATAACAACCTCATTGTGCAAGATTCTTTCCTTTAATGAAGAATGCCGAAACTTAAACATTATTTTGATTTTAGTTTGAGAGTGTCTTTTTCTATGCAATATTTATTTATTTTGCAGCATATTCTGTAAAGTATGCACTGCTCATAGTACAGCTGTGTTCTTCAAAGACTGGTATTTTTCACTGCCGTGTGATGACGTGCAGCTCTGTTCTGTTCTGAACAGAATTGTGGTAATTAACCAGACATCAATTGTATGGGATCACTGCAGTAATCCCTATCCAAGTGTGGGAAAATTGGCCTAGTCAGGAAGGATCCTCATGTTTCATTCCACTCACCTCTCTTTCCTTTTTGAGGAGAGTCTTGCATCAAATACTTTGCCACAGTACTTGAGTCCACAGGGTAAACAGAGGGGGCAAATTTGCATCAAGTCATTTAGGCAATTAAAGTCATTCATGTTACAACAACTGAAGAAAACCACAGAAATCATATGTGGTAAGATTCATGTTTTGTATCAGACAAAGTGAAGGGGTTTTTGTACTTGTTTTAAATAGCCATTTCCTTTTTTAACACAGAATGAATGATGTAACAGAAAAGTTCCTTGGACTGTATTTTACAGGAGTTCAGTTTGACAGTATGCAAGTATTTGTGTGGTTTTTTGTTACTGTTTTGATTTTATGTGAGAGTTGCATTTGCATTCCTGAGTGTCTTACATGTACAACCAGGCTGTAGTGACTTTCCATCTCCCACCAGCCTCAGTTCTGAAGAGTCACCTACTGCAGTGGCTGCTGTGCCTATTAGTGTCTCTGCCCCTTATAGATGAAAGGTACTTCTCAATATTATATTTACAGTCAATGAAAATGTGTTAAAAATTTATACCCAGAGACAGTGACACAACTTCAGTAATTTTTTCCCCCTCCTTTACGTGTGTTGGATTTTTTATGAAATATTACTGATAATTGATGTTTTAAAATGCTGTTGAAATTGAGGGAGGGAGAGGGAGACTGTGGAACTCCTTTTTTTCCCCCCCCTCCACATATACTTCTTGAGTTGCCTGTTTCTATCCAAAACATCCAGGTCTCACCAGTTGCAGTAAATTTTCTGAAATAAACTTGCAAACAAAGAGTAATATTGGTATTCGTATCGCTCTGGTTAGTCTAGATCTGCATGGATTTTACTGATCCATTTCTTAACAGGTGGTTGAATCAGTCTAACTTTTGTTCTGCTGCTGCTTTATGTGCAGATAAGTTTAATCTGTTTTCATTTTTCCTTCCATCTTCTCCTTTCATTTAGGAGCTCCTAATGGTAGTTATTTCAGCATCAGTCACTATATCAGCCAGTTCCTCTGTCAAAGATTTCCTTTTCATATTGAGCGGGCAAGGTTTTTGATTATTTTTAGCAGACAGGAAAAAATGGATTTGACAATAGCCCTCACTTCTCTCTGTCCCTGTCTTCAGCCACCAACATTCTTTTTTTTTTAAAAAAAGGCAGCTTATTAAGCAAGGTTCTATGTATTTTGGTAAAGAAAAGGTCATACTGCCCATGGAATAATTTTGCTTAGTTTCAGGCCTTCAATGCTTTCTTTGGGGCTGTCACATCATTTTTCTGTCACTGTATGAGCAGAGCTAAAGCTGGTTTTATGCAGGTTTGAAATTAACTGTGTTGTTATGTGACAGGAGAAATGTCAATGTGAAGAACACTGACTCTGGCAGCTTGATCAGATTTGGTATTTCAGTAGTTTTTAGCTTCGGTTGACAGGATTTTATTTTAATTGTGCGCTTAACTTTTCTTGGCCTCCTTGAATAGCAAGAACCACAATTGAAAAAGGACAAAAGGAATATCTGATGTTTCTAGAAGAGTTAAATGCTCTTCATTCCTGCATTGAAGAATTTATAAGAAGATAAACAAAGATCTGAGCTACTGCTGTGAATGTCAGAAAATACACTGGAGATTTCAGCCCAGAAGGATGGTGATGATCACTGACCACACCTTACCTCTCTGTTTGCTGTATTTTAGATGCCCAAATACCAAGGTATTTCACGACTGGATGGCTGTAAATTTTGGCTAGTTTTTATATACCCTTCAGAATTTGAGCCATTGCACATCAAAACTAAGTGTTTAAAACATCTTTATCTCAAACATTCAAATTTGCAAGATACGGTTAGAAGAATGCTTTGTAATATTGTTTATTTTATTAAGCATTTGAGTGCACTGGAGGCATTGAATTACTCCCAATTACGAACTAATTTTAGTGACGTTAATGTGCATTAATGTCACTAAAATTAATGTTCTGGTCCTGAGACAAAGATGCAGTAGGCTTCTATAAAAGATATCTGGCAGAAAGGTGAGAGATTGTTTTACCTACTGCACCTATTGGATATTTATACTCTGAATTTCATTGCTTGTTGAAGCATGACTGTGTAAAAAAGCCACATAGGCTATAGCACTCAAAAAGTAATGGTATTTTTTCTCTTTGGAATAAAATAAAAATATGTCATTTTTTTCAACGTAACTTTATGAAAAATGGATAAACAAGTGCGTTCTTTATTTGCTTCTTTCTTGTTGAATGGCCTTTTCTTGACACTATGCAAAAGGTTTCTACCAACTTCACGGTTTTTTGCATTTTGCCTGGGCTTGTGAGTAGAGCCCTAGATGAGAGTTTTTCTATGTATGCTCTGAAAATGCTTCATATTTTGAATTATTATGATGATATCCTTAACTGCAATTTGTGCTTTTTAAGTAAGGACAGTGATTTTTAAAATGACAGTTGTTCTTAGATGTTATTCATTGTATACGTTTGTACATGCCCTGGCTTTGAGAATTCAGCTGCTTATTGCAGTAGGAGTCAGTTTTGTTCATCCTGTCTTGGTTTGTTTTGGTTTTGGTTTGAATTTTTTGGGGAGTGGAAGGGGGTAGGGGCTGTGTTTTGTTTTGGGTTTGGTGTGGTTTTTTCCTAATTCAATCAATGGAAAACTTTGTTTTCGGGCTCATCTCTACTGAAAGTTATGTGCATACCCACTTCTGTAAGTATTAAATGTATAAACAGACCAAGCTAGCTGCCTGTTTTTGTCTTGCTTGTCACAAATGGTTGTAGAAAGTAATTTGCTTTTTTTGCTAACCTAATTTATTCTAATACCAATTTCTGTTTTTCTCTGATTCAAAAGAATGCAGTAACTGGTAAAATTGTGCTGGGCTACAGTGAAGCCTCCCTAACCCACGTGACCCAGTATTAAATTAAACTTGTACCCAAACATGGCTGAGAACCCTGCACCTGGGTGATGGTGAATAATTATAATTTTCTTTATCAACTCACAAGACTGTAATGTGTTCTTTCTCATTGTAGTCAATTTTCTGTCTTGTATCAAAGCAAGAGGGGACACACCTCTAATATAGGATATGCACCTGGCTGCTTTTTTATGTTAAAAGCATCTTTGGGTTTCTATGCCACAGAATAAGAACTAGGTATTTTCTCAGGCTTTTGCTTTTATTAAATTATATAATAGTAAAAGCTGTTTTACTTTGTCTGGGATATTTTTATTTTTAGCCTTGTTTTTGTTAGAAGCTATTTGCAGATAGTGTTTTGGTACTGTTTTTAATGTTAAAATTAACTAACTCAGTTTTTTTATTGGATTATCATTGAATCTGTTTTTTTTTTTTAAATATTTATCATAAAATACATATATTTCAATATCAGTGCAAGCACTTTTTCTCTGGGAATTTGTAAGAATGTTTTCAAATGTAAAACCATATTGAGTTGTGGGCTATTTGACTTGTCTTTTGAGAAATGCCACTAGTATTAGGTGCCAGTACAGAACATAAAGGCAGTCAGAAATTTGAATAAGAAGTGTCATCATCATCTTTCCTTCGGTGAAGATCTTTCTGTAAGTTTCCATCTATTCCCTACAGTCTCAGTTTCATATAAAGAACATATCTGCATTTTCTAACAACTTAAGCAAAGAGCTGGCACGTAGATTGATGAAATGAACACTTCTTTCCACGTCTGTGGCATGATAATTTTGAAACATAATGAAGACCAGGGAAGTAATACCACTGTTAATTGTTCCTTCTGATTTATAGTCACTTCACATTGCAGAGTAGACAGTGTATCCTAGGGTCCCATGTATTAGAGTGAAAGGACCCCATGGAACACGAAACAGAAACACAGTCACATAAGAAAAATGTGGGTTAGAGCTGCACAGCTATTGAGGTTAAATAAAATTGTTTATAAAAATGTAATTTAACTGCTGGTTTCAAAAGCACATTTTACAGATCAACTTACACCTACCAAGTAGGAGAATATCACGTCTCTTACTGAGGAAAACCAGGTAACAAAGTGAGACAATACAAGGGAAGAAGGTGAAATCTGAATCATGTCGTCTTTTACTTCATTATAGTTGTTAAATTTACCATCCTCTCAGCAACAAAGCAGTCCAGGTTTCATTGGTTTCATTTCCTTCTCCAAAAGCTTCATGTAGACAAAAATCCACAAAAGTATCTAAAGGCAGATTTGCAAAATTAGATTTTAAAAAATAAGTATTTTAATGTAATGACATCACTTAGGTGATCATACAGCCTGCCCATTCTGCAGCAAATAAGCAATTCTTAAGTGTTCTGAAGTTCTTTTGTCTTTTTTCCTTAAAGATAACATAGTCTGTCTGTGCAGACTGAACTTAGAGATTTATGTTCCCATTTGTTTATGTATTGGTGTTCGTAATCAATGACTGTCTTCAGACTCAATTGTGTAGATTAATTAGATTATGTCTCTCCTAATTCAGGAAATGTACAACTTAAGTTACTGGTTTGGACAGGTTTCCTAAGGTTGCTTCTTTCCTGTATTGCAAATAGCCATGAAATTGTTCCTGTCCTGGCTAGAACACTGCTGTCCAAGGAAATTCAGCTCTTCCTTATTACCTTCTTCCAGCCTGTTGCATTCAAGGGGTCAGTGTGACTTATCTGGAAGGAACCATCACAGTACCAAAAGCTCAAAGTGGAGTTCGTTTGTCCTTATGTTACTGAGCTTCAGGCTTCTTCACTTATTTTTCATGTTTGTTCATTATCTGGCTTGCAGTTTTTGTGGCATCTGAAATTATTTCAATGTATTACTGTAATTTAGACTTTTTATTCATGTGCTAACTTAGTTTTGCTCCATTCTGCATCTCTTTCTCTGCACAGTAAGTGCTTCCAAGCGCTGTTCAAGTCCACCTGATGTGTGTGCTCTGGGCTCAACTTAGTGCTTCTTCAAACAGCAAGAAGAGGGTTAAACATCCTAGTATTTAACTTTTTTCCTGCACAGGAGGCTCTGAGTGGAGTCACTTCACTTTACAGACTTCTGGAAGGGGAAACAAGTTGCCCTGACTCAGGAATGTCCTCAGGACAAACGCTACTTGGCAGCAGTTAACATAGCTCAGGAAGGGAGGTGGACAACGAAGGGCATTCTAAAAGACAATTTAAACATATTGAATTTAGAATAGTCTACAATAGTAAATAATAACAATATTAATGTATCCATAGAAATATAAGCAATACATAAAATTTTACTACTTTGGATAATCAGAGAAATTGGGTTTGAATCTGTTTTTCCAATCAATATGTTTTGAGTACAGCTAACAGCAAGTTAGAGAAAGCTATGGATATCAGAAGCCAAAAACATAGCAACTATGTTAATAAGACCTTTTGTATTAATATATGATAAGGTTTGAGTTAAAGGATCTTATTTTGTCCTTTATTAATTCTGTGTTTGAATTGGAAAACTTGAGGATTCTCAAAATTCTCACAGTTCTTCTAATTTCTTCAGGAGCTTTTACTATTTTTGCATTTATAATCTTCTTCTCTTGGGATTACCTTATCTCTGGGCAGTGGCTGCTTTTGTTTGAAAGAGGAGTTGCAAATGTCAGAAATCATACACTGGAAGAAATAGGAGCAGAAGCTGTTGTGTTATCTGTTAATTGGCTATAGAGTAGAAAGATATTTCTATTCTTCCATTTTAATGTCTTGTTTGTGCTGAGCAAAAAGAGCTCTACAGCCTTGTGGTTATGTTAGAAGCTAGACATATGTGGCCTTTCACTGCACACTCAAGTGTTTTATGTAACACAGTTAAATAACCTTGAAAAACTTACTTTTTTGGTAGTGAAGATGCAGGTATATCCTGAATCATGCAAAATTATAAGCCTACCTTTGTGAATAGCCAAGATGAACTGGTGTTCTATTGTTATCTGACATCCCTTTTCTTTCTCATACACAGAATTTTTATCAATGCTGTGAAAAATACACTGTCCTGTTTCAAACAGTACAAAGATGCCTGAATTAGCAGTTATGTATACCAAAAGATTCTATCTAGTGACTTCCACATAGAACTGCACAGTCAAGCCCACAGTACTGAATTATGCATGACATTTTTAATGGTGGAACAAAAGGAGTAGCAGAAGGAAATGCTACAAAGTATGTGCTGCCTTCACTGGTTATTAGGCACTAGTGTACATGCATGCAAATCCCAAGATATTCTTTATTGAAACTCTGGTGCTGTGCTATACAAATCCAAGCTGTATGAAAGCCATACCTAATGAGGGAGAATAAATAACAGAAAAACTCTGACACAGGGAAGTGCAGCACACATACCAGCTTATTGTACTTTGGAGAGTGAGAAATAAAGTTCTTATATTTGGCTGGATGCTGAAAGTATCAGCTAGTGTAAATATTTACTGTACAATAATTGAAAGGATTAGTCTTATTTGTTAGTCCGCAGTGATGATGCCTCTCACTGTCTATTCAGTGAAAACTGGGAGAATGTAACTAAAATTATTTACAGAAGAGCTGCTGCATTTTAAGAGGCAGCTGCGTCTAAAGTCAGTTCATTGAAATTCCATATCCTGTTGAATTTATTGCTTACACAAATTCTATATTGAAACTAAATACTTGGTGTCTGAAAATAGAGATTGACGTAACAGACATGCTCTGTAGGTTTTTGAATATCCAGAAGGTTTCAGTAGAAAACTTGGTTAAGGATTCTGTTTCAGTATTGATTTTCTTCCCAAATGCCCCAAACCCTACACTAGGCATTTTTTGAGCCTTTTGCAATAGTAGTACTAACACAGATCAAGATAACTTCTTCTAGGCCAGGATATTAAAAATTTGAAAATATTATGTTGTAAAAAGTTATTTCTGCTTACTTGACCATTTCTGGTTGTCGAGAAGAGTTTGTTGCTTGCCAGGGCCATCAGGCCTGAAGTCAACACCACTTTGGTGATGCCAGGATGCCTGATCCATCCATCCAGGATGCTTTATTATTGGCTAGGAAAGGACCCACCCCAGGTCTCCCAGCCCTCCTCACTGCAAAAGCAAGCTTCTTATATGCAGACTTGACCCTGCAGAGAAGTCTCCACCACTCCCCTCACCTTACTTGTGGAGTTCAGCCATTTCTCACCAGCTCCCTCCTACCTGCCTTCAGAGTCCAAAAGTGCCTTGCAACACTGTCTGTAACATCTGTTTATGCTGTTGCCTGTCACAAACAGCAATTTCTTATGTCAGGTTCAGTAGTTTCCCATGTCCTGATGCTTTACTTAACCTCAGTCCGGGCCCTGATCAGTGCCCTCAGTGTTTGCCTGCAGGCCAAGAACTGGCTTGAAAATACCTGAAAAGGTAAAAACATTGCCACAGTCACAGTGCTGCTTTCCTGATCTGCAAAGACTGCGGGAAAAAGAAAGGGAAAGAGTATTTTTAGTATTTTTGAGTGCATGAAGACTTAAAGGTTATACTATTATATTAAGCTCTGTTGTATTGCCAGCAAGCATTACTACATCACACCAGCATTTTAGTGCAAACTTGATTATTGGTATTTTGATAGCCAAACTCTAGTAGGTCTAACTCAATTTCAGGCTCTCTAGCATCTTCCCATTTATAATATCCAATTTTCAAAGCTATGATGCGTTATTACCTCTGGTGATGCTACTGTCAATTCATCTTGGCTTCCCTGCATGAAGTTTATTTATATTTATTTATTTTTACTGCAAGTCACTGTGTACACTCAGTTGGTTGCTATTTTAACAAGATCTCTGGAGAATGCCTCAATGATGATGCATGTTAAGAAAAAACCCAGAAAGCAATTTACTGCCAAGCAGATACCAGATGAGTGGGCAAGAGTCCAGAGCTGAAAAACCTTAAACATGGAAAGAGTTGTTAGCATATGCTTGTGCCACACTTAGAACACAAAATGACAACAAGATAAGAGGCAAAGTCGTTTTCTCGCTGGAGTCAGTAGCAAGGCTTGATGTCGGAGAAGTGATCACTTTGTCCCATGTGTTACTTGTGGGTTACTTAGATACATTTGTAGCATTGCATTTACAGTGTGTATTTTCCTTAAAATGCCTCTTGAAATATTTATAAAGTGTATTTAAAAAGTATAACTTTGTCCCAACTTTTCATCTGTTTTTTTACCACAACACATTCAGATTCACCTGGGAAAGATATACTGAGAGTAGTAGACTATTTCCATACGTGTTCTCCTAAGACAGGTGCTCCTCAGTGTATTATGTTCCTAAGTATAATCTTGATGTGGTTGTATATGTTAAATATAGGTGGTTTTTGAGACATACAATCTTCTCTGTTTCCAGGTGGGCCATGCACAGGTACAGCTCATGCCTCGTTAACCACACCAACCAAAAGATCTTGCGACTCAGGTACGTGTTTTGCGGGATCAAGGAAGTAGGTTTTGCATTATATTTAGGAGTTATAGTTTGATAGTAAAGGGTAATAACCATACCTGGCAAATGCCAAATGAAAATAAAGATTGTTGCTTTGTTGACAGAAATGTACATATAAAAGGATTAGTATCCTGTTAAACATAATTCTGTAAATACACTCTGTTTTCAGTTATTCTTTGTAAAAACAAGACATACAGGAGTAATCAGTTTAAGTCTAATGATTGTGACAGTGTTCTGGAAATCCTGCCCTTGAAATGCAAGGTATTGAGTAGAAAACTGTTCAGAGTACATTGACTTTCCCTGATCGAAGATGCAGTGTAGACAGCTGATGTTTGCATTGAGACTAAATTTTACCTGCTTTGGGTCCTTTCAGTCCTTTTATTTCTACATGCAGGATGTAGATGGATAATGTCTCACAGAGCTGGTATCAGTAGCAACATGTTAGGTCATTGCCAGGCTGAAGTTGCTGTTTCTGCATCAGGTCTGTCCTGAAGAGTCGCATGCACGCTCAGTCAGTCAGGCAGCCAAGTTACCTGCATTGGCTCAGGTCTTCTCCTGGCTTTGGTTTTGTGTGGATTAAGGAAAACTCATACAATCCTTTCCACCAGTACCACTGTTGGAAACCATAACCTCCTGTGGAGTGGCGGGTGTATAGGTAGTAGTAATGTTCTAGCAGTCTGTATTTCCAAAATAATTTTTGCCTATATTTGCATTTATGTGCCGAAAGGAACGGTGTTCCTGTTTGAGTAAGGGCCCCTTTTATGGAGTTCAAGGGAAATTTCCTCTGAAGTTGTTCTTTCAAAAAGTGTTTCAAATTACTGTTTGCTAAGCTGAACTGTAGTTATTTCATAGGTGGGTGTTGTTAGCTTGCAACAGATGTGTGGTGATACAAGTTGGCTTGTTCTGCAGTGAAGGAAGGTTACAGAGAAGCTGCATTACCTAGCTCTTGGTGCAGGTGCAGACTTCTCAAGCAAGACATGATAAGCTGTGACAGTGCTGTGAGTGTTGTTTGCCAAAGAACTCTCTTAAGTTTGGAACTGGAAGATAGTTCTCCAAAACAGGAAGACTGGGTTTTCTTTTCTGTGTATCCATGAAGGTGTACCTAAACAAGATGGAACATTTGCCACTATATCCCTTGCAAACTACTCTGCTTTGCTTCTGGTGTTAGTAAATTGTATTTTCTTTATATGTTAGCTGTTGTAATGTTTAGCTGGTTTTCATGGCAGAGTAATTTAAAAACTTGCTGTGGTGCTACACGTACAGGAAACTGAGAGTACTGTTGGAAAATTTTTTGGTATGTGCTTAGCAAAAAGAAATGTAAGTTCATTATTTGGAGCATCAAATGGCACCAGTAAAAGCTCCTTGGAGCAAAGCAGATGAAGGTATGAGACATATTGAAAAATGTCTGTTATATATTTGGCTAACTTTGCTCAGTAGTTTTATTTTCGGTTTGTGCTCTTGTTTGATCTTTATATGCTTGTATGTCTTTCATGTAGTGTGTTTTGCAAGAAAATGAGGAGATGACCTTAATATGATACCGCAACTTTAATCTTCAGTCAACTAAATCTACTGATTTTGTATTACCTCATTTTTCCCTGAGGTTCTTACATTATTTGCTCAGTAATCTACATATTATCTTTATAGTCCCTTACACAAATAAACCAGGTACCAGGAGTTAGTTTTCTTCTCCAGATCTTGAATATTCAGCAAACGTTCATTTTAAAAATAAACTATGATGTTGTCTTGGGAATTGACAAGAAAACATTGGCTACAAAATATCACCCAGAAGTGTTGTGACATCTTCAGGCATGAGCAGCATACCATCTAGGTGAACATTTGTCATGGTTTAACAACAAGGCCAAAACATAGCCCCATTAGCTACTGTGAAGAAAATTAACTCCATCCTGGCCAAAACCAGCACTTTCTTTCACACTAGAATCACCTAGGCTTCCTAGGAAGCTACTTAAATGATGCAAGCACTATTTGTCAACACTACCCATTGTGCATAAGCCTATTATCTGTAATTATCCTATGTTTCTTCTACTTGGAAGAGCTTTGAAGAAAGAAGGTTGTGCTGGATTTTATTTGTGTAATTCTGTTCACCCTTCAAGCATTGTTTTCCCCTAAAGTTTCCTAAATCAGCATTTGAAACAGAAAATTAGAAATTTGACCTACTTATCTTATATGTAAGTTTCCATCGGGATATTAAGGAAGACACAAACCTTTTATATTTTATCAGCATGAGTGTAACAATTGAAGAAAGATCAAAACAATAAATCTGCCAAAGTACAGGAAAAGTTCTTGTGGAGAAAAAAGAGGTTTTACTTAATGCACTTGCCAACCTTCATGCTTTAGGAGCTGTTCTGATAAAAAATAGTATTATGACACCAAATAGTGGGGTTTTTCCTCCTGTTCACTAGAATCATCACTGTGGTAAAAAGTATTTCTATTCCAGTGTACCCACAGGACAAGGATTATAATGAAAAGAATGAATAAAGCCTTGCAATCATTAGTTTCGACAATGCCTCAAAGGGTTTTGAGGGCTGGCAGTCTGAAGATTTTGTAGGAAGAAAGATGGGACTGTGTGGCCCGGTGTAGAGCTCCTTATGTATTTTGATTTGTTTCTTAATGGTTGAGTAATGTGATGATTGATGGCAGGTAGTGTGAGGCTTGCTCTAGTCTGCAGGGCATCCACATCCCATTTGTATCAGGTGCCCATGTTGGGAAAGTGCAGTACCAAGTGGCATATTACTCTTGTTTTTCTGCTCTACAACTTTAATGATGATTTACTACACAACCATAAACAGACAGATTTTTTTAACATTTTCATGCAGCTTGAAGAAACCTGGAAAAAATCGATGGAACTGTGTGAGAGCGTTCAGTTAATTTTTAATTGTGCAGTAGAGAAGGTGGTAGAAACAGGCAGATAAAATGTGATAATGATGAAAGCAATTCATACATTATATCCATAAAGTTGGTGAGGTTTTAAGTACTTTATTTCTCAGTAGCAGTTCATGAGAAATGTGCATCTGTAATATTTTGTATGGTTATATGTGTATATAGCTCACATTTAATGAGAATATCTGTTGTAGATTGGTATGGTGGTGTTTATATTGTACAAGATGAGTATCTGTCTCTTTGGTCTGTGTGTTTTCTAGTTTAAAGTTTGAGTCTAGAAGATGGAAATAATTCTTTCTCTGCTTTGGTAAAGTGGTTGAACAGGGCTGTGGTCCTTTTTGAAGTTTCGAATTTATTGATGTTCTTGTACTAAGACATGTGCTTGCTTGTAACAGTGCCAGGAATCCAAATGCTGTGAGGTTGAATCTGCACAATTGAGAGGACAGCCTTTGAGGAGTTACAGGAAGGTCAAGTTGTTGAAATAGAAGTACACAGATTTTCAGTCGGAGCCAAAACTGTGAAATCATTACATTGATATGATCTTTTTTTTTAATCAATCTCTATGTGTTGAGTAAGGACAAAAGGACCTCATACACCACTAATTAGATTTTGTTTTTTAATTGCTCTAAAGTGTTTAGCTCCTGAGCAAAAAATACTCAAAAGATTACTGAAGGAGGCTTTATAGCACTAAACCAACTTTGAGGTCTGTTTTTCATTGGTGTTTCAAGGGACTATTAAGGTGTTCTTTAGTGTTTGACTTCTGGAGGGCATTGTGTTGAAATCCAGCCTTGTCGGAGCTCCCTCACCAACAGGAAAGTGATGATAAAACAGCCTTTGAGCAGCATAATAAATCACCCAGCCCTAGCAATAATAGTGCCCATTAGGAACGCTCCTCCCCCTCCCTCCACTCAGTTTCCAGCTGTACTAATAGAACAGCACATCAAGCAAGGCTGTAAATAAAAGTTACAACCTAATAGGTGGGTGCTGAAGTGGAACGGATGGGAGCTGAGGCATGAAGGCCTTATTGCTGCTCATCAGCAATTACAAACAGGATGAAGTGTCTGGGACTGGCACTGATGCGGCAGGAGCTGATACAGGCTCAGAGATGACACTGTACCATGATCAGATGATGTATGTTGATGGTTTTTTACTGCCTCAGCTTATTGCCTATTTCTGTGACACGCTGGCTTATCTGTTCCGTGCTCTCATATCTATCTGAACGGACAGATTGGTTTCCTCTCCTCCTGGTTATCTAAGAACCTTCTCAAAGTGTTATGATTATTGTAGATTAAAATTCTCCTAATGGTAAGGATCATAATGGTCATAGCTGTAAACAAAATTAAGGACTTGCCCTAATTGTATGATTTATTTCCACTAGTACCTTTCTCAGCTTTAAAAAGCCACCCTTGTTCATTAAAAAGAGTGGATATGGTTCACCTGAACTTTCTTTTACTCTGAAGGCATCTCATGCATTTTAGACTAATTGAGTTAGTTGGAGAATCCAAAGTGATGGGTTTGGGGTCAATACATCAAAAAGTTTGTTAAAAGTCAGCTATAGCTGTGATGATCCTTGCCTCTGAGTTTAAAAACTTCAGCTGTTCCTGGGAAGGTTTATAAGAGCTTGTTAGCACACAATAATTGGTAATATTTTTTTTGTAAAAAAGTCTTTCTTGATTTTTATCTATCACAGTCTAGCACATTTGTGTGCTAGACATCTAAATCATCTCTTTACTAAACTGCAGTGAAAAAAATGCCTTGAATTTTAGACCATATTTGCTTTGATCTAAAGAGAAGTTTTGCAAGCGTCTTCATAGTTCATACATTAATCACTCATGCTGTTTACTTTTGAAGAGAATTTTCTTCCAAGTAGTAGGAAAAACACAGTATTCAGAAATGAAAAAGCGTGCAGCAGCATGATAGCATATGAAAACAGTAACTCCTATACCTGTCTATTCAGTACAGCCAGGATCAAATAAATAGATTATTTTTCTATCATCTTATGGTATTAGGACAGGAATACTTTTATCTGCCTGTGTTAAAGTACACTAAACTGAGATGAATGGAAACTTTTTACAGTATTACTTTGAAATTAACTTTCACACTTAGTGGCTCCTAGGTGTACCTTTTCTATGCATTGATCACCAGGTGAGGAGGCTAAATAGTTGAAGTGGCCAAAGGGATGAAAGATGTATCGTGGTTGTGAAAGCCCTCTTTCTTTCACATGCTTTATAGATAATTTACAAATACTTAAGAGACAATGTTTTGAAGATGTTTGTAAAACATGCCAGTCATTTTTATTTAGTATTAACTCCTTTTTCTTATCAGTCTGTTGAAGTCAGACTTCTTGGAAAGACTGTTGGCCTTAAGAGATAAAATTACTGTTGTAGAATAAGAGAAATAGATGAACATGATAACTTACATGCTTATTAATGTTTCCCATTTTATAACATTGTATTTCCCAAAACCGCACTAACTCAGATCACTTCTCTTAAAGAGCATGTAAGGCAGTCAAACATGATCTCCAAGAAAGAAAACTCCTGAGTATAAGAACAGTTTAATAATTTAAATAATAATAAATTGTGATAAAAGGAAAATAGCAAAAAGGAGAGAGAAATAAAACCCAAGAAAAACAAGTGATGCAAATGAAAACCAACTGCTTGCCACAACTTTTGCCAGCCAGTTCCTGAGCAGCAGCCCCCGGCCAGTTTTCCCCCCAGTTTATATGCTGACCATGACACCATAAGTTATGGAACATCCCTTTGGACAGTGGGGTCAGCTGTCCTGGCTGTATCCCTTCCCAGCTTATTGTGAGGCCCTCCAGCGCCTCTCACTGGTGGGACGAGGTGAGAAGTTGAAAAGCCCTTTATTCTGTGTAAACACTACTTAGCAGCATCTAAAACATCAGTGTGTTATCAACACTTTTCTCATCCCAAATCCAAAGCACAGCACTGTACCAGCCACTAGGAAGAAAATTATTCCAGAGGAAAGCAGGACATTACTTCATGCAGGAAGTGTGATTCGGTGTATGCTGGTGTACGTGGCAGAAATGTGCAATAATTAAGTAGATTTTGGTTATTCAGAGGTTCATAGGTTATAAGAATCAACCTTTTGTTCCCTTGTAGGGAGGAAAAAACCCCAACCCAGTAAAATAGAAGTAAAAAGCAATAATCAAAATGTATCTGCGGATGGGGAATAAGGGCCTCCTGGCCTGTGTGACCTCCCAGCAGGTGCTGACACACACATGTCTGTGTGCCTCGTAGTACTCTCAGTTGAGGTCAGCTCAAATTCAGCATCCTAAGAGAAAATGTCCTCCAAGTACTTAAAACTGTTATTTCTACTATCTTTATTTATCCTCTCAAATCACCCAAATTCATCTTCTTTTATCCTTTGTGCAGTTCAGATAAGCCCTTGAAACTTGCTTTTTCATTCTTCACCAAATAACCCCTTTAAGGCTTTCTGGTTTTGTGTAAGTCCGTTCCTCAGCTTTCACTTAACTTTATCTCTTTTTGCTGCTCTTGACTGAAATTTTTCATCTGTTTTCATTTTCATATTCTGAATTCCATCATGAAAAAGAACACCTTGGAAGAAAATGTACTTGGGTCAATAGGACAGGATGATCTCTAGAGAGGAATTCACATTGAATTGTCAGCCCATAGGAAAATTATTTTGAATGTCAAACTAAAGGTACCAGATGACAGGAGTAAACGCTGTCTGCATTACCTGTGTTAGGAACAGTATAGCTGGCTGATTAAGGGCAGAGATTGTCCCCCTCTAGCTGCCACTGGAACAGGTACCCACAGAGGTTGTGAAGTCTTAGTCTTTGAAAATTTTTGAAAATGGGCTGGACCAGGCCCTGAGCAACCTGATCGACCTTCTTTGATGTTTTACTCTGCATCAAGCAGGTGGCTGGACGACATGACCTCCAGAAATCCCTTCCAAGCTAAATTTTCAGTGACACTAATGGAAAACAAATATGATCTGAGTGCTTAGTGATACTTAGTCTGACCTCGGTAGCATTCATAGCACTTAATGAGAACTGAAGTCTGAAACTACAGGCAAGCATTTAGTGCCTCAAGCACTGTGAAGAAGAGCCAGGAGAGAGACTCTTGGAAAGGTGGGAGAGTTGGGATGGTCATTGCAAAGCAAAGAGCTGGGAGAACAGTCCGTGCAACAGTGTTCTCTTCGGCCATGAGCAGGATAAATGACCTGTGCTTTGGTAAATGAGACTCTCCTGTCCTGAAAAAAACATGTGCTGCTGCTTTCGTAATTTCCTCACTACATTTTCTCTGTGGGCTGATGTTTTTCGGTCTGGTTGGTGAAATTGTTGCCAAATACAAAACTAGGCATTTAAAAAGTCATTGTCTTTTAAAATTCAGCTATTACCACATTTTTTACCAAAGTCTTAGGAAATTATGACAAAGGATTTGTCTTCAATTTGTTGAATCAAAAGAGTAAATATTTTGTTCTTTATGTATGTTTTGCTAACTTTACCTTGATTATTTTTTAATGGTTTCTTGCCATGTTTAGTTTTCAGAACTCTCAAGATCTCTGTGGTCAATTAAGTGACCTTTGACAGTAGGTATATAGTTACTGTGAAAGAATATACATCTATTATCCTTACTTACTGTGCTCCCAACAGCTCTGAATTCCTTGTTTTGTAACCAGAGGCTGCTGGAAAAATGGCATCTAATAACTTTAAACAAAGCACATGTCCATTAATTTCAAGCATAAAGAAATCAGGGTTGTGTGTCTTGCATTTCTCACCTATGCTCTATTGGACCAGGATTTGGGGAGCCTAGGGTTTGCTTTGATTTTGACAGTAGGGAAAATGTCACAAAGAATAGTTGAGATCATTAACTTTAAAGACCTGAGTCCTGTCAGGCTGAAGAATTGAATTGATTTTACCTCAGCAATCAGCACCCTGATCTGATCTGTCCAGATCAGACAGCTTCCTTACAGGTATGTTTTAGCAAATGAGACACATAATTTTAAATTTATAATTATAAATTTATAATTTTTTATTTTTTATTTTACTGCACTGGAGATTTTTAAATGAAATTAAGCATTAAATAACTGGTCTGAAGTATATTTGAAACAAATAGCCACTTACATTTACTTTTTAATTAATTTTTTTTTTTTTTTT
>VZTJ01002321.1:2029661-2136381 GCA_013397795.1 Orthonyx spaldingii | reverse complement strand
TTTTTACTATTTTAAAACTAATGTGACCTGCAGGAAACTAATCCACGATCAGATTCTTGCTGTACTTTTTGATGTGAGTGCCCCAAAGATTTCTTCTGACTCTTGGTGAAGGTCTTTATTCTGACTAATTATTTCAGTGAGCATCAGACAACTTCTAAGGACAAGTTTTGAGTATTTTCATTTAGATGGTAATTTTCATAAGGACTTAAAAAAAATATGAAGGTAATTTTAAGAGTCTTTTGGAAGTATTCTTTATAGTCTGTTGAACATACACAGGGAAAGTGTATTTTCATACAAAGTGAGGAAGTTGATTGCGTGACAGTTCAGTGAACATACAAGTTACGTCTTTTTCCTATTTCTGTTCCAAATTATTTCCATAACATGAACTTTGAGGAATAATTAATAACTAATGAGACCAATGTCTTGGAGCAAAAGGGGATTGAAAAAGAGCTGGATGTAAGATACAAGACAATGCATGTACTGTTGCATCCTCCAAGTTCCGTTGATCTATCCTTCCTTTCCCTGGCCTTTGGTTCACGTTAGTGTAGAACCTTCGCAAACATCTCCTTTCCAAACAGTAAGAACTGCCTAGTAAATCAGCCTGACTTCTGGTGGATTGTAGACACCAATCAGGTGTACAGGAATTGTGTCCTATGCCAGGGCTAGTTGTTTCTCCTATCCAAAAAAATTGCTAGAAAAAGTGACACAATCAAAATATAACCTGATTCTTAAGCTTTATTTAAAGTAATGGAATTAAAACCAAGTGTACTTTGAAGATGGATTAGCTGTACGTTTCAGAACCTTTTCACAATGCATTCAGGAAAATTTTTATCAAAATACAAGAGCTCTTAGGATTTTTTTCCTTGACATTAATCAGGTACAGTCCTTGGAACTATAGTCTCTCATTGCAAGATTTCTGTTGCTAATGACATCACTGAAGTTCTGTAGTTAAAGACAAATCAGTTTTTTGAAAGATAAATATTGATAAGTATTTTTTTCACTGCTAGAAGGCAAGAGTTCTTTACAATTCCTCTTCTGAATATCTCTCTTAGCCTTGGAAAACCCTCATTATACCAATGGGGGAAGGGTCTACTAAGGAAACTCAGTGTATGAGTGAAAAATAACAGAGCAAATATTTTCTATATAGAACTGGTTTTAGGCTATTAGTTTGAAGAATTACCTTCCTGAATACTGTATACCATCTGATTGATGAGGACATAGCTGGAGTATACCACTAGGATTTGGAAGCAGAGCAGCACCACTTATTTATGCATGCTGGAGCCGACTAGCAAATATGAAATATTTATAGCATTATCTATTCTTGTTAATCCAATTTTAGAGAATTTCACAAAGCATAAGAAGGTTCTCATTAAAGTCAGCAAAACCAAAACTATGATATTGCGGAATGCTTTTAAATTTCCCATTTTATCAGGACCAGTGTGAGCTTATTTGTGTCTGTTTCTACATACATACTCAGATATGTAAATATGCATATTTGAGTACTACTAAGTAGTCTTCAGGTACTGTGGAATGGCCAGGATGTTCATGATTTGTCTTCATAGCTTCTTCATCGTCTGTATTACTGTGTTATGACTTCTTCCTGCTTGTGTCTATTCTTCCATTTAGCTATTTGTATGTGTGCATTATCTCTTCACTTAATAATCCTGTTGTGATTATTCAGGCCACTTAGGATGTCATTTGTTCTCCAGATTCAAGTGTCACCAGAATCGACCTTTTCCCTCTCCCAGCCCTAACCCTGTGCTGTTAAAATATATAATTTAATAATGAGAAAAGAAGTTAAAATTGACACCATAAAATGTTTCTTTGTAATTTTTTTTTTAGTTTAGTGTTGTGGTCCTTTTTCTCTTCTGGCCTTGTGAAGGTTCCTTCTTTATAATAGTCTGAATATATGAAGAGGAGATGCTGCTTGTGAGCCTTTAAAAAGATCCCAATCAACAACCTAAACCAGATTCCCTTAGCATCCTTAGAATAGTATCAAGCTTCTACCCTGCATCAACTGCCCCCAGTAATCAAGACAATGGGAATTAAACCTTGTGCCTGTACACACAACAGTCACTGTGTGTGTGTTTATGATGTTTCTGTCAGCAGCTGTTTTTAAACACGTGCTTCAGGTGTTTACCCTTGGAGCATGAGATGAGCAGCAGGCCAGGACTGTCCAACCTGTTCTCTCTTCATGAGCTCATCTGTTGTGGCTCTGGCGGTTTACAAATTTGTCCCTTGGGTGTAATTCAAGAAAGGAACCCCATTCACGTAGCTTTCTAAACAAACAAAATCATTCTGTCAGCCAGCAGCAGTGGAGGTGGTCGTTGCCTTAGGAAACATTCTAACTAATTGAAATGCCCAAAGTTAATCCATCAAAGGAACTGTACAGTACAGGTGCCTGAATACATTTAAATATGTGCTTGTTTGAATCAATCTGGTATATAAGTAAAAATGTTTGAGAAATAAATTAACATTTCTATTAACTAAAGACATGCTGACATCAGAGAGTATGGGGGAAGTAATGCAAAAACTTAAATATAAAACAGATGTATAGGAGACTAAATATGAGATGAAAACTAATTAGCTTTTCACATAATTTAACAATTATGAATTTTATTGATAAGAAAGGATAATAGCCATTTTCACACGTTTTCTAATTGTAGCTTAGCTAAAATGCATGCAGGAACCTATGTAGTTCACTATTTGTCACACAATTTTCAACATGCATTAGATTAGTCTCTTCTGTTTCATTAGAGATGATAGTTAATAGCCTCATTAGGTTACACAGTATAGTACGCTTCCTTTTTGACAGGTGATAATACTGAAAATACAGGTTTAGAGGAGAACAAAAAATGTGAATGGTGGGAAGGAATTAGTATACAGTTTTTAAATTTACTTTCCTATCCATGCATCTAGAATTAAGAAAGGCTGAGGGTGGGAGAGAGCTCAGGAGACTAATCCAACCTCCTTACTCAGAGCAGAGTCACCTAGAGCAGGCTGGGGCCTGTGTCCAGTCAGGTTTTGAGTACCTTGAAGGATGGAGCTTCCGCAAACCCACCAGGGCAACTTGTGCCAGTGTCAGGTCTCCCCTACAGTAAAAAAGCATTTTCTTATGTGTAAGTGGAATGTTACCCAAACTATGTGTATGGTTATGCCCCCACACTTTTCTGTTTTCCTGAAATCATAATAATTAATACTCATTCAGTCACATACATACATACAAACATACATATATACATGTATATGTATATCCTCTTTTCTGGCAACACATGTGTGCCAGCTCTCATTTTGGAGAAATGAAGCCGTGCTATTGTTGAACTCAAAAATACCACTTACACCCAAAGCAGTATACATACTAAGTTCCTTTTTTGTTTTTCTAGGGGTTTTTTTATTGTTCGTTAAATAAAATCCAACACTTCAAGTCTGTAATGGAATCCTTTTTCATAGCTCTATTGCAAAGGGGAGGGTGAATTTTTCTGTCAGATGTTTGAAGCACATCGGTAATGTTTCACATTTGGAACATCTTTCAGCAATTCTTCCAATTATATGTCTCAAACAGCCAGGCTGAAAGTTGTGGGGTTTTTTTATTGGTTGTTTTTACTCATTAGAGCTGGAAACAACTACTGTTGCATGGTTGTGGTGATGGATGAGAAATAATAACTTATGTAATGCAACTTATGGGTGTTATTTATAGTCTTCAGTGTGATTTCATGGAGAGCCTCCTGAGGCAAAGAAGCAGCTGATGGGATGTGAGTTCTGTAGACTGTTCCCATGTGGTCTCTCTGTTCCACAGTGTTTAGGGACATTGGGTTTTAGTGCAGTTGCTTTTAAACTCTATGGAGGGGAAAAAATAAATTGGTGAAATGGTGATGCTAAAGGCCTTGCAATGATACTTGAAAAGAGATTGTGTGGTTACATATTACCAAAGGGCTTATGTAGGATATATTTGAGACATCTGTCTGTAGTGTTTTAAGAAAAACTGAGGTGAATTCACAAAAGAAATAGATTTCTTATGAGTGTGAGTGCCTCCGAAGAGGTGCACAGTCTTGAGATGCAATTGTGTGAGAAGACAAGATAAGATGTTCATTTCAATGAAATATCACAGTTTCTGAATAATGTGGTCCTCAGCACTATACAGCAACAGGGAGGGACTGAGGTGGTCACAGTTGTCAAAATTGACTTATGAGGTGTTCATCTTGAATTTCTGTCTTTTCATTAACAGTCAACAAACAAAAGGGTTTGGAACAACTACGTTAATTTTAGATTCTTTTGAACTAGAGAGTTTATTTTAAATGATGATTCTGGTAAATGTGATAGGAAAGATTTTATAGAGGCAGTTTTCTGTAGATGAAATTTCTAATGCATAATCAGCATGCCAGGGAGTTAAGTAATCCCTCATCTAAGAACAGAATAATGAATAAAAATACCAAACAACAGCTAGAAACTGGCAACAAGCTATTGCTCAAATTGTAGTCAATCCTTGTTCCATAGCTATTGTCTGTGATCATCCAAGTTTCTTCATGGACAGAAGTTTAAACAGCTTAAGCTTCTTCTAAAATAGTTTCAGAGGAGATGGCAGTAATGTTTGAGGGTTCATTAAAGACTTCATGTTCTGGTGTTTGCACAGACAGCTGAGATCATAAATGCCAGTCTCTGTGATGGGTTCTTTATGATAAGAAAAAAAAGCTGAGTGCCTCAAAAGCTGTCATGAAACCAGAGATTAAACAGATTCATCTTCTTGCAGCAAGCAGCAGCAGCAGAGATCCTCTTTTTCTTACTATTCTCCCATCTCTTCCATTCTTCCTTCTTCCCTGTTGTGTTAGCCCATGTCTCTGTTGTGCCTAGAGCATCCCACCCTCCCCCCAAATGCCATGGAAGAGCCGTCATGACTGTTAGTGAAGCCATCTGCATGCAGCCTGCAAACTCCTCCGAGGCAGGAGAGTAAGGGAGTGGAATTCAGCTCAGACACCATTTATTTGAAAAATTTTGAGGGGAGAACATGAGTAATGAAGATGAGAACAGTGACAGTGAGAAACAAATGTGAGTCTCTGTCCATGACGTAATAGTTTTAAGAACACTGCTCTGCTTGTTGATTCCAGACAAGCCTCCAGTTTCAGCCTTGCTCAACTGAACTACTGAATTCTCTCATTCCAAATGGGAGTTTGATACACAATTAAAAGGATCTCCACCATCAGATATCAGGTAGAAGAGTCTTTGTTTCTTAACTCTGAATTAAATTGCAGTGGGAGAGTGTCAATGGCAGTTACTCAGCTGAGCAGTTTCTTTCTGAAATTTTGGAGATTTCTCATCCTTACTTCTCATTTTTACAGAGAAGTTTTAGGATTTTTGACATCTGTGGGTAAAAGAAGAGCATTTTTTGTTTTTCTGTCAGAGTGGGTATTGGTTGGTTTAGGTGTAGTGCTAAAATGCAGGTTGAGCATGGAAAATGTTTCTTAGAAGCAAAGGAAGAAGTAGTTGTTGAACAAACCATCCTTCTGAGGAAAGCCACTGTCAATCACTGGCTGAGAGAATCCTCTTCTCTGTAGCCTCTTTTGGTTTTTTAAAGGTTCATACTGGGGATTTACTCTTGATTCTAGTTGCAGCACTTCAGCCTGTTCCTAGGGGGTTTTTTTCAGCTGCATTCCAGGTAGTAAAGCTGTGTGTGACAATTTCGTTTTGCTATCAGATCTTTGATCTTCAATGTTGCAAGATTCCAGGTGCTAGAAGATGTATTTTGTGTCCGGTATTGCTTGTGTCAGTATCATGAAAAGCAACATGATCTGGAAGAAATGCACGCAGGACTGAATCTAAAAGGTCCAATTTCTGCTCTATGCTTGCTCCTTGCTCATTGTACTTGCCCAGGGGAAGATGGCAGTGTGTGTGCTGTGGGTCTGGTTTGTGATGAGGATTAGCTGGGACTCATGTTCAATACACTGGGCAATCAGTGATCAGAGAGATGGTGCTGTCCCTGAGAGCCAGGCTGAGTTTACCTCAGTGCTAAGTGTTTTGGTTTATGGCAGAAAGATACACGTCGTAAAAAATGAGATATCTATAATTTCTATTATATTGACCAACTCATGTTAATATTCAGTTAGTCATTACCAATTAACAGGAAGTGTGTAATTAAATATTTTCATTTGTAGGACTACTAGCCTGACTTGAGATAGTTAGTTTACTCATTAGGGCATATGGTTTCATTAACTTATTAGACACTGGTTGACTCATACCATGAATCCCTTATTTGGACTTCAGGATCAGCAGACCACTATGGTTTCCATCGGCTTAATTCAGAATGCCAGATTTGCTTGTGAGAACTACCAGAATGGCTTGTGTTTCCAGATGGCAGCTATTCCATAATGGCAGTGTATCTGTTTCTTTGAGTAATGAATAAACTGCAAATGATGTAGATCTCCATCTGGGGCAACAGGGGGGGCTGGAGCAGGTTTTACTGAACACTGAGGCAGCCAGGTCACAGTACAGAACCTGCCTGCTGGACATCCTTATACACTCAAGGCTAGCCTGGTGTTCCAGGCACTCTGAAAACAAGTGTCCATGGGACAGGATGGTTGGCCTTGGAGTATGAGTCAGGATCTCTGTTCAGGGAGTCAGGCAGTCTGTTTAGAGGAGCTTTCCCTTGAACCGTTTTCCCCAGAGATTTAAGACAGGACTAGTTGTTCCATAACTGCATTAATGCATTGTGCACTGCTTTCTTTTTGTTGCCAAGGCTCCTGCACAGCCAACCATGCAGAGGTGGAGTACGTTATGTACTGAATGTTAGTTTATGCCTAATAGATGTATTTTGTAAGGTGTAAATTGTAATCTGTGGCACTGATCAAAAAGGTGGCTGTCTTGAGGCACACATCAGATAAAATCATTGCAGCTTAATAAAAACTTATCACGTGTATACAGTGCAGAAAGCAGTTCACTCTTCTATGAGGTGTGAGATAGAGAGGCTTTCTGCTTGTTGTAAAGCCACGCACATTTTCAGCGTATCTTAAGAGCAGTATGATAGAAATAAAGTAGGCCCCAGTGAGGCAAAGTGTGTATTTGTAATGGCTGTAACACTGGAGTACAACAATTGGAAAAACACTGTGACACAAGGACTGAAACACAGGTAAGAAATGTGAATTAGTCTGTATTGCATGTGAGGAACCAGGGGAAGTTAACAGAGCATCCCCAAAGGGAGAAGCTACCAGGTGTTCCTAGTCTGACATCTTTAGGTATTTACTCAAGGAAGTCATGATGTTGATAAGCAGTGGCTCAGGTCAGATAGGTGGTATAACAAGGTTATGGTCAGTATTGTATCCATGGCAGTTACCTTTTCCTGCCTAATTCAGGACAGCGCAAAGCAGACATAAGCCATGGAATCTTAGAATAGTGGTACAGACATGTTTAATAGGTTACCCTTGTGCCAAAAAGATAGATTTAGCCTGTTATTTGTTGGATTAATGTTGGTTCAAAGGGGATTTAACTCAGCTAATGGGGTTTCCTTTCCTTGCTCACCATCACGCTGTAGAATACTGACTGATTGCAGTAATGTCTTTCCAGCAGCTCCTTGCAGCACTACAACAAACAATTTAATTTTTAGTACAGTTGGGATTAGATTTGTTTGCAGTTCTTATTACAAAGAAATACAGCACTGATTCTGCTGTGTGCAGATTTGGGAAGGGAAAATGTCGTTTTGAGGCTGACCTGACTTAGATTGCAGAGCAGCAGATCCTCTGAAATGTGGTGCCTCTGACATGCTGGAAAAACAAGGCTTGGGCCTCTCACAATTCAGTCAGTAATGTGCACTCCATGCGCTACTCTAGAACCCTGGTCAATACACTCTCCATTGTAAAAAAAAAAAGAAAGACTGAAATAAAAAAGGCACTACACTACCTGAAGTAAGACTGTTTCAAACTTTAATTTCTAAAGGCTTTTCACACACTATTTTCTTATAAGCTGAAATTTATGAAGTTATTAATGCACATAGTGTTCTGACTAATGCTTTAAAAATGGTTGAGCATTTGGAATTTATAGGATGTATGTACAGACCCTGCTTATTTTGTTTGGGGTTGTATTGTTGGTGTATACTAATTTACATTTAAATTGTTATCCATGTGGAAAGAGAGGGAAGCACGGTATGGTGCTTTCATGGACCGCCTTCAGTCATGAGAAATACAATTTATGTGCTGTGCCTTAAAAATCCCCCTCCTGCCCAGGGAGGAAATAGGTCAAACCTGTGCTCAGTTGTTTTTCATCACTTCAGTCAGTTTGTGTGGGGATGCCGAAGAAGGCGCGCGGGAGAAACTAAATGAGATGACAGATGAAGCCTGCAATTGTTTAGGATGGTGTGTGCTCAACATGTGTCTCTGTATGACCCAGCCATGGCTGGAAGGAAGCTAATCAGTTCATTTTATATTCAGTATTGACAGCAGGAGGGGTTCTGAGAGGGAACAAAGATAATTTGTCCTTTACATGATGCTCATTTAGGTTGTTAAGAAAACATGTGAATGCAATAGAGTGGGAGGTATCACACTGCTTGGTGGAGCCCCAGCTGAAAGCAATATACCTTCAGTCTGCCTAAAGGGATGCCTCAGCAAGGAAATTCTAATATTTTTCCTAAAATATTTGTTGTGAATACAACAGATTCACAGTCGGAGAGTGAGGCTTCTCCTGTGAAACGGCCACGGCTACTGGACGACAGTAATGACAGGCCTGAAGAAACCAGTCGATCCAAACAGAAGAGTAGACGTCGATGCTTCCAGTGCCAAACAAAACTGGAACTAGTACAGCAGGAACTGGGATCATGTCGCTGTGGTGAGTACTGTTTGTCAGTAGCATCCGGCTTTCTAACACAATTGTGCTCAGATCTCTGTCAGACATGGAAATACAGAGAACGCTTGTGTTTTTCACCTTGCAAAGATGCTTTAAACAGAAGCTATAGCTTCCACTGGTAGCAAAAAGTTGTAATTAGTTCCTGTCTAATTTCCCCTTTAAAACTTTGGCCTTGATGTACTGCCTTGTCTCAAGAGATCTCGGATATTAATGAATTTAGCTTCAGAAGTCCCTGTAAGGCAGGAAGGGCATCATACCCACTTGACAGGAGAAGAAGCACAAAGCACATCAATAAATATGCAAAGATGAGCAGGTTTCTATAGGGTGTAAAGGAACATAGGTCAGTATTTGCATTCTGCATGTTATAATTACATTAATACTAAAAACTTAAATCCAAAAACCCCCTCTAACTGAAAATATTTTCATTCTCACAGTTAGTTTGTGAGGGAAAGACTTACTGTTCACCATACTCTTAAAATCATGTAACTTGGCTTTTCCAAAGGTGATGACACTGTTCAGGTAATTGAATTGAGGATGATAATCCCATGAAGACAGCTAATTTGGGGTTTCACATTAAATGCAAATAATCTTTCTGAAACAATAATTAATGTGACTAGATTCCAGAGGAGATGCTCTCTCCTTCATGGAACAATTGCATTCTTAACTGGCTTAAATGTGCTCATTAGACCCAGTGATAATGCATGTGGTAATTTTACCTGCTAATTATTTTTTCATATAATCATGTATTGAAGGTTGCATTGAACTTTCTGACAGTGCTTGTATTGATACATTTGGAGAAGTTTGTTTCAGTTACTCCATTGTGTCTCAGCCAGGGGATAATTTCTAAAGGATCTGCACAGATGATAGGTGCAATTCACATTGCACCTGTGAAATATAAAATCTTGCATTAAAACCATTATCTGGAGAGAAGGTGTGTCCTCCTGAGCAGCAGTGTGGAGAGGAAGGGTGGGCTAAGGTAGTTACAAAGACAGTTAATCCTATACTGAATACCAAATACCAAGTGAAGAGAAGAGAAAGCTGCAAAGATTTCATGTTATCCTTTGTTCTCTTCTTCAGCACCTGTCTGTCTTCAGCCAGTAGAGATTACTGTTGGGTTCTTTTGGACATGAGATAGGCTTTGTTTCGATATTGGAGCACTGCCACAGAACTAGTATACATTGTCTGTGAAGCCACCAAACATGAAATCAAAAGCTGTAATGTTGAAATTCTTGTTATGGAAATCATGAGTCAGGATACTTTGAAGTGTCTGGTAACATTTTTATCAAACTGAAGAAATGCAGGGCTATCAATGATACAGTTTGGTATGGCTCTTTCTGCTCAACATAGTAGAGGCAAGATTTTCTGCTCTTGGTCTGCTGTTGTCATCTGTACAATGACTCAGGCTGCTCACAGGTACCTGACTGAAATAGCAGAATCCTCCCTAATACTGGGAGCAAGAGAGTTAGAATTTTGGGGTGATTTGGATAAATGATTGCTTAACCATTATGTAACATCACTAATCTTGCCTGCATTCTGCAATATTCTATGTAAGAGCAATGAAGTTGGAAGCAACTTTTAAAAATCTCTTCCATTGATCAGTAATGTTTTTGAAATTATGAAATAAGACCTGCCTTTTTTATTCTGTGAGCTGGATTACAAATATATTTGGTTGGTTCCTCTCAAGTTTTCATGAAGTAGTTCCATAATTTAATACTGTTGCAATATAAATATTGTAGGAATTAGTCTTTAAATTTCTTCCACTGGATATATATAGCTTTATGGAAATATTTCTGTTAAAGTTCATAAAATTTGTTAATAAAACATGATTGTGAAAAAAATTCTGAATTGCTCAGCAATAAGTGAGATGAAAATTTGCGTTCCTGTATTACATCCTCTACAGTTTACAGTTCATATTATAAACATTCCTATTCCATACATTTAATGAGAGAATAGAAGGCAGGAGTCAATTTCCTTGTGTACAGCAGGGCTGAAAAACCTGGAGATGTTCGGTTTCTGTGCAGTTAAAATGTTTCATTAATACTGTATGCAGTTAAAGGTGTGCTATCTGTGCTCTCATGTGATGTGAATGTGGGCATACCCTATGCTACTTACATTTAATAGTCACATTAATAAGAAGCAAATGAAATGCTACCACTGAGCAGCACAGGGCACCTCAGCTTCACATCACCCAAACTGCTTTACCAATAATCAGGAGCATGTGGCTCTGGTCAGTTTTAAAAGATGCTGCCTTAGAAGCTATTCCCACTAACTTGCCCTGCTGTCTGTAAAATTAGGTTGCTTTAGGTAATGAATGACAAGCCCATTCAAAAACCCTGGGAGGAGGTGATGGGAAATGCACTAGAACAAATATGTCAAATTCTCATTCATTTAAAATATTTCCTAAATCCATACATGATTGAGTTATCCTTTTCTGTCCTAATGTGAAGCACAGGTAATGATGTGTGTTCAGGTGGAGGTGGTGAGACAGAATCAACTGGTGTAAAATAAGCACACACACTCTTCAAAAGTAATGGTCAACGTAGAACTTTGTTTGATCTGAGCTTTGAGCCACTGCTATTAAGTTCTTGGCATCTTAATGCTGAACTGAAGCAATGAGAAAAAATGGGGGGAACCCCCCTCACTTTTAAACATTAAAAGAAAATCTGATATCAGGATCAATAAAAAGACAGACACCATCTTCAGAATGACAAAAGTGTGTGTTTGATTAGATGTAAGGAAAGAGAATTTAAAGCATAAAAATGTTAATCCAAAGCTGTGTCTGAAACGGTCTTGTTAAAATCCAGATTAAACACAAATCCAAATCCAAATCCACAGACCAACAATTCAATTGTTTTCTGTTGCACATCTTCTTGTTCTAACATTAAAAGTACTGGAAATTATCTTACTCTTCGATGATTTGTCCTGGTGAGTCCTCCAGTGAGATTTTTAGTGAGATGTAGTGGAAGGGAAAATATGTACATATTGAACAATGTTTTAATGTAGACATATCTGCAAATACTGATCCAGTTAACTGGGACTTGTCCAACAAGGCACAGCTTTTTTGGAAAAGGGACAGAGGGAGTGGCTGGTGCTTTACACCATCCCGGAGATCTTTGGGAGGCTGCTCTATTGGCCGTGTCCAGAGAGAGGTGATGCTGCTGAGCTTGTTCCCTTGACACTACATGGAATTTTAGACAGATTTGACAGTGCTGCAGGGCTTTGCTGTGAAGAACAACAATTCACTACTGAGAAAGGAGTTGCAGCAATTCAAACATAACATTTTTCAGATGTAGAAGGATTTGTTTGTTTTCATACACACATACTCTCAAGATCTTTTTTCATTCTTCTTCCGCTCTGTTCAAGTTATTAACTGCTGACAAGAAATTCACATCTCATAAATAATGCTTAAGAGCCATTGCTATATAAATTGAATGTGTTATGAATTGTGATGGGCCTTTTTGTAGCATTCTACGCCCGGAGCAGGAAGAACAGAGGATGTCATTTTCATTAATTTCTAATGAGGTGCCAATTAAAGCTAAGGAAGGAACTCAGAAGGGAAGAGTCACAGAGCTCCCCTGAATCCTGTGCCCTGGGGCTGTCAAACGAGTATGCTGCCAAGCCTCCTCTGAAAGTTCCAGTAAATTACAAACTCATCCAGAGCACATACAGACAAATTCGGCTTCCCTTTCATCTTCAAAAGAGCAATTTGTAAGACGAGTTCTGAGCCTTTTCACACAGCAAACTGGGAGAAGTGATAGGAATTGTTAATTGCTGATGCACTTTGCAAGCTTCAGTGAGAAAGAGAAATTTTGAAATGAATTCTCATTTTGAGCCTCTGACAGGATAACCTTTATATCAACACCACTAAAATGAAATCAGCTTCCTGTGAATTGTTTCTAGGTGACAGTGAGAGTAGGCAGGTCCTGCAGAGCCCAGTGTTCTCTAGTTTGGGCTGGATGGACATTCCAGTAGTTTAGTGTCTTACAATGGATAACAATTGCATTGAAATATAATGTTTACTTAATATTAGAATTAGGAGAAAGTTTTATCATCGAAGAATTGCAGGAATCATATTCTTCAAGTTACACTCTCTTACAGCATTTCTGCAAGCAGTCTGAAATCAACTGCCTGTGATCCTTGATCTGAAAAGGAAGTTGTTGTCTCAATGGTGTCATAACTGGGTGGTTACCACAGACTTGTTTCAAAACTAGGGGCAGTGAATGTGTGAGTGGAAGTAGCTACAAAGCACTGAGTTCTGGAAATGTATTGTAAAAAAGGCAGGTTGATTAGTTGCAAATTACACTATAAATTTCTAGGCCTGCTCTTAATTGCTTGGCTAAATGTATATTGTTATTATATAAAGTTGTGTACAGTTTTAAAAGACACCGAGTTGTAAACTTTTAATCTATAGGCATTACTTGCACAGAAAGGAAAGCTTAATTTTATGGAAGAGGGGTACAATTTTACAGTAAAAAGTAGTTCTGGTACCACTAGGTCTGTAAAGCCAAAACACAGAAGTCTGCAGTGATCTTTTTGTTGATATTGCATGAGAAATATGAGGATATTCTAGATGGTCAGGAATTTTATATCTGTCATGTTAGATCCACTTCTAGTCAGCAATTAAAGAAAAATTAGTATAGTGTGCCAGCTGTGCAGCAGCTTTTGTGTAGAACAGTTTGCTGTTTGTAGGCCACATCCTTATGAGCATGTCTAGACCTCAGGCTCCACCTGTCTCTTGGCAGTCAGTGGGGTGGCTGAGAGAATGGGCCCTGCAAAATCAGCCTGGCTTTAGCTTCCAGTAGCAGTGCCATTTGTTTGTGTGCTTCTCAGAGAGGAATCTTAATGTTTTTCATGTTCTTGTGCCAGAGTAGATAGTTAAGAGGATGGGAAGGTGCTGAAACATTCCAGCTTGGTCACACTTAACAAATAATTGCTTAGTCATGTTGCATTCTGATCAAACACTTGTTAACCATATTTCTTGCCTGTGTGGACAGGCAAGCTTTTCTTGGAATTTTACTGGCCTAGGCTATGTCATAAGAAGCTACAATTTCCTGGAATGCATCTGGCCTGACAGCTGTGCACTCGCCTCTTGGAGGAGGCTGCAGTGAGCAGTAACCTCAGGCAGAGGTGAAGGCAGAACGTGGTGGTTTGCAATTTTAATTTGTGAGATGTTGGCAAGTACTGCTGTTTGTCTGTTTCCTTTGATTGGAAAGGATGCAGTTCACAAGCGGCCTCTACAGCAGTAAGACTCTGAGCCAGGAAACAAGAGTCAAACTTTGCCACTCAGCCAGAGAGTGCCTCAGGGTGCTGAGCACCTGGAATTGAGGGTGGACCACATGGGCCACCACAGACTGCTCCTTTAGAAGGGCATAGATTTCCTTCCTAGTTATTGTGCTTATTTTCCCACATCCCTGTTTTTAGTTTAGTTCTGTATAGATCTATAATAATCTGTTGAAATCTTTTCTTGGTATTATTGTTGGTTTATTTTGTTTTTGTCTAAGCACAGGGATAAGAGCGAGAAAGAAACAGACTCCTATCAAGCACCAGCAGAAACAAAATATGTCCACGTGGCAGAGACTGTACCTATTTTACAGATAAAATGGCAGCAAGTCTCACTGTGAATTGAGTAATCAAAAAGTGGAAGAAAAGCAGCTGCAGATTAACAGAACTGCAGGTCCATAAACACAGGAGATGAAGCACTTGTTTGGACTGTGCCAAAATAAATTTGGAATTATTTGATTTACTCAGTTAATTTAGAAATAATCTGCAGAAAGGAAGAAAGAAACAAATTTGAATAGATAAGCTGCTCCATCTTTATGCAAAGTTGTCCAATGTGTATTGCAACTAATGTTTCTTTTAAAACTTGGTAAAATATTAAATCATAGTTCCATTTCCATGGAACGTATTTATGTGGAGTAGAATTTGTAATGGTGCTGGTAAATTCACTTTCTAGATGGATAAGGTTTATCTGGTACAAACCAAAATGGTTTCAGGGCATGATTATGTCTTGGTATAACAGATGTGCTTCCATTGATTAAGATGAAATATGCACAGTGCTTCTGGAGAGTATGAGTCAGCCAGTTCAGTAAGAAGTATTAAAATAAATCTTATTAGTAACTGGTTACGTACTAGAGTTCTGGCAGGTCTTACTGTCAGCCTGTAAGATGTACCACATTCAGCTGTCTTGTGTTGGCTGTTCTCCTAAGAGTTGCTCCCAGAATAGTTCTTTTGCTTCAGCCATTTTAGGAATGCCCAGCATCTTACCTTATATTGCTGCAAGTATTAAAAAAATACCCAACAAAACACAAGCTTGAATTTGAACTCAGAGGGGGCAGTCTTTGTTTTGTTGTATTTTATGAAGATGTTATCCCAAGACTCCAATTTAATTTGTAGGGAATAGGAGCTGTTAGCTAATGTTGGTCTTTCTGAGTATTATGTATTCTGAAAGTACTGGAAATGAAGAAGTAGTTGATTAATTGGTGCATCATAGGTTCCAAGTGTAGGAGCCAGAAAAATGCTTTAGTGTCTAGGTTTCAGAAAAGCTGTCCACAGCTTTAAAAGTGTAAATGGAGTTCATGCTCCTTATAATTAGGAATCGTGAAATACTGTTTGAAGAGACTCCAGTATATTTCCCCAGCTTGTTAAATTAATGTGGGTTTCTTACAGGATATGCTGATTTTGATTTCTTCCATTGTGCTACCAAAGGTTTGGCAATGTTCATTTAGTAATGTGTACTGAGCCTGCTCCTTACCTTCCTGTAGTCCCAATGAGTCCATGTAATTGAAATGGGCTGCTCTGTCTCTTAAGTCCCCAAGTTCCCCTTAAGTAAAACAAGTTAGGATGTTCCTTCTGAAAACAAAACAGAAAGTGGTTTTATTTTGACAGTACTCATGGGTACTTCAGTATATGAGTCCTTCAGTATATAAACTTCAGGGGGTTTTCAAATGGAAACTGCAGTAGTTGGTGAAAAGTCAGCATTTTGTAGGTGTGCCACATTTAAGTCTCTTCTTAATATATCTACATACCTGTACTCTGGTTACAGGAGAATGAAGTGTATCCATAAAGTGAAAGATGATGCAGTTTTTAATTGTCTTGTATGCACAAGAGACACACAGCCTAGTGAATTTGAACATAAAAATCTAAGACTGCCTTATCTCTCTTCCAGTATCTTTAGGGAAGTAATTTTCTCAGTGTCTGAGTCTTTTTTTTTCTTACGAGAAAAGGACAGATAAGCCCCCTCAAACTGAATCAAACATGTTGGTTCATATGTTATCAAGCAGCTATGCCCAAAAATATGCCATAATAATCTGACAAATCCTGAAGGAGTATTACTAGCTAGTTAACTGACCACGAAGTAAGGCATAGGTAGGGAGGGATGATACCTGGTGAATTTTGTTGATGAAAATCTAAATTGTTCACAGGAAGAATTGGGGAAAGAACATAGCCCCAACTGCTGCATCAGAACTGGGAGGAGAAAAAGGATATTGAAAGGCATAGTCAAAATTTGCTTGCAAAGTCAGGATTCTTTCCAGGAACTAGAGTATTTTTCCCCCCAAACTGAATAAATAGTCTTATCCAGAAGAAAATACCACCTGTGGTCTGATATTACATAATTCAGTTATAAGAAGGTGTTGAAGGTAGGTACTGAGATTTGAGACTACTTGCTGTGGATGTTGTAAGGAAATTGCATTAAGATCAGTGTGCATCAGTTTTCACAAAAGTAAAAAGAATGATATTAGTCTGTGTCAGAGCCTTTTAGTATTAAGTATTACAGGCCTTGAAGGAAAGTTTCAAGAGCTGAAAAACTGTATCTGTGGATATTATAATCACTTCTGAGTATTCAGTAAGTTTTTGCAAGTCATATATTTATTTACTCTATCTTTATATGTATTGAAATATAAATGCTTACAGAGGTGTTCACAGCTGTTAAACATTCCTGAATTGCTGAGTTTTTCAAGTATAGGCACAAGTCATGTGTGGGGGTCCTGCCACAATCTGAAGAAGCAGGAGCAGGGAGTGTTTTTAAGTCTACACCAAAAGAAAAAAAAAAGGAAGAGTGGAAGTATACATTGCTTTAAGCATTTCTTTTCCTTTGTGGTATAAATGGGGATGCTGAATGGAGCTGTGTTTTCCTGTGATTAGAAGAAGAATTACTCTTGACATAGATTGCAAGAGGCTACAGTAATAGAAGACTTTGGTGGAGCAGAAGGTGTAATCTAAGAGGCCCTGGACATAAGGTGTAAATAGGGAATGAAGACATAAAACACATTTTATTTAGGTTTGAAAGAAGTAGAGCTGCTTCTCTCTTGTTTGGCCAGCAAGCCTAGCTGCTGGCAGACTATAGATCACTGTGGTGCAACCTCTAGGAAGCTACTGAAACCCAAGGCATAAATAATACAACTCAGGAAATATACTGAAAGTCAGACCTGGAATCATATTCAGCATGTGATGAAGTCAAAATACATACAGGATCCAGGAGAACTGTTAGAATTAATGCAACGCGTACTGGATGTTAGTTCAGACCCTTTCATTATTCATGCCAGTTCTTTATTAGTAGCCTTATCTTTCCTGAATTTTCATTGGGCTAAACAAAATTACACACATACATTATTGAATCACTAGGTATTGCTTGCTATTTTAATTAACTTTCTGGGTACACTTCAGCTTTTAATTAAATCCTCCGCTTCTGGGAGAAGTGTATTAGCTCAGGTGGGCTTGGTGTAGAGAATTTTAGAAGTATTAATGCTCATGTAGCTCTTTTTAAAGTGTTAAATACTGCACAAGTCCCTACTCTGACCTTAGGGATAGCTCTGTTATCCACCTGCCGTTTCTCAGGACACTTTAACTAAGGTTTCACACTACTCAAATCTAAAGAATCTGCACTACTCAAATGTAAATATGTTGAGGAGGAAACAAATGCCTTTTGATATGCTGGTATAACCTATGGAAAAATCTAATTTTGTAGGAGTACTAACATTTACAATGGTGTAACTTATTAGTATGAGTTACCTCTATTAGCTGCCTGTCTTGGACACTAGGAGGTCTTTCTGGCGTAATTCTGCTTTTTTACTGTACATTTCCTTGAGCTGTGTAATGAAAACTGACAATGCTAGTGCAGAGCATTCCCACAGAAGAGAGAGGAGAGATAATGAGTATATGCAAGAATGGAGCTGTCTAAAAGAGAGTAATACAAAATATCAGCAGGCTGGATTGTATTTATATTGCCAAACACAGTGCATATGAGCTGCACTGGAAGCTTTGCCTGGCTGGACTATAGCACATGTTCCCATCCTTTCATTCCTGCGTGTTCTTGTTAAACAACCTCCAGAACATAGGGGAGTGAGCTGGATCATACTGCAGTTCTCAGGTACTCAAGCCTTTAGTATCTTGCTTTATATCTTGGTAGCTATTTGTTCCACTCTTCCATGCATTTCTTACCTATTTCATGTCTTTAAAAAAAAAAAAAAAAATTTCCTTCCCACACTTATAATTAATTTTACTGTTAGTATAATTTGCAACATATTAAATCATCTTTCCAGTTGGAATGGATGGGGAAGATGCATAAATGTTGTTTTGGGGATTATTAGACACTTCCAGCAAATGGTGTGCAGTTGTTCTGAACAGTGCTGCAGCCACATGAGCTGATCTCTGCTGGCTCATCTGCCTGGTTTGGCTATGCTGTGTCACAGCCTGCAGATACATTCATTGTTTAAAGAGATGTTAAAATCTGTTCTTGCACAGAAATCTGCTTATAGACTCACACATACCTTGTTAGATAATACACCTTTGGTAGGGAATTTTTGCAACATCTTCAACTCTTAAGTCACAAGGGTATTTTTAAATTCTGTTTGAACACTTATTAGAATTTCAAATTTGCAAGAGAGGTAAAATATCTTGTGAAGAATGTGAAGAAGTCAAAGCACACAGCACAGAATTCTGCACAGGATTATGTCTGTGTCATTACTAGGACTACTCTTGAATAGGCTTTGTATAGGACTCTGTACAAACATAGTTTGTTTATTAAACAAAATTTGGAAATGGTGTAAGCTGCAAGTTCTGACAGTTCTGAACTTCTGCCTGTTGACTTGGGAATGAAAGTTATAAATACCGATCCTAGTGGGCAGGTAAGATGATTTTTAAGTATCAGAAGCTCAGGTTTTTATGGTAATGGTGACTTCACTTTCTTTTACCTACTGGTGGAAATTTCTTTGAATGAATCAAAAGGGGTCACTGTAGTATAGAAGGCGAAACCTTCAGAGCAGTTGGTGCCAGCGATGAAAGCATAAATATCTAGAGTGAATAATTAAGATTGTTGATGGTACTTGGCAATGAAGGGCTTTGTCTTTCCATGTCAGCTGTGATACTTGAATGGCTGAGCTTTCAGAAACTCAAAAACATACCAGTGCTCTTAAGTGTAGCAATGAAGAAAATGTAATTGTTTTTCTTTACTCACACACAGCAAACTGTAGGTCTGTGATACTCTCTGCTCTGGAATATGGAAGCCTATTTTGTTTTCTCTTCTCTCCAATATCCTTCTCCCATCAGGTTCCTTGGGAATGATGAAAGCACCTGCATAGTTGCTGGAGTGCAGTCTTGGGCTTTCTTTGAGTGACTCATCTGTAAGGCAGGGATGGTATTCTGCCTTATGGCTTTAGCCAATTTGCTCTGGCGATGAAATGGAAGTGAATTTTTTTATGTATTGTGAAGAAGTTTCTGGGGTGCTCAGAGGAGCTCAAATGTTTTGAGGCACTACATAAGGTTTTTCCAACATGTTTGCATTAGAGACCTGAGGAGTGGGTGATTCATAGTTTACTTCTAACATCAGAAAACAGCAATTGCACTGCTGTGAGATGTATTATTACATTTACTAGATTGAAATCTTCTGTGCTGGGAGTGGAAGTCTGGCATGTTTTAGTTGATGACTCGGGTAAACGAACTTTAGTTGGCAGATGGATTCCCTTTTCCAATGCTCTTTAGAGCATTGTTATTTATTATATCTTTTAGTTATAGTGTGCTAAAAGAAGCATTTCTGCAGTAAATTCCTTTAAGGGGGAGACAACCTGTATTTGATATCATCCCATAATAAACTTAACAGCAAATACACTGCAGGAGTTCATTTATCTAACTTACTTTATAACCATAAAAGCAGAGTTCTCAGGAGAAAAGGTTTCACCTCTAAATAAGGATCAAAATACGGGTACATCTATTGGCCTTCTGCCCCAGCACACACAAGTTAATAACGGAACTGCTGTGAAATCTGGTGGCCTTGATACATCAGACACTTGTGCACATGCAGACCATAGAATGTCCATTCTGATTTTCAAACCACTGAATAAGCAAGGAGTGAATATAGCAGTAATAACTTAATTGAATATATCCACTCTGAACTAATGAAAAAATGTTCAGAACTGCTGTCACTCAATTAGCTGCTATATAACAGTGTTTTAAAGGCCTTTAAATTTTAAATAAAACCTACAAAAATACAAGTTCCAATCTTTAAAGTGGCTTAAGCAGTTGTAGCAATGAGACTAAAGATCTGAATTCTCTTTATGGAAATGGAACTTCCAGGAGATCTGCATTGCTAAGTCAACCAGAATAAGCCCCCTTCCATAAATCAGCCAATATATGTAGCACTATTTCCGTAACATTCAAAATGAGTTTGGGTATTCTTTCATTAGATACTATCTGTTCTAATTAGCAGTACATATTTAAATATATGTATATATTAATAACAAGTTGAGATAATTTAGTTGCTGAAATTAGAAATACTATCCCATACTCTGGGAAAAATGAAAATCACCTAGTATTCTTTTGTAGACAGTTACTGAAATTCTGTTCAAGAATGCATAAAAAAATCCTTGATGAACAGAAAAATAATGTGTCATGCAGAATAAATATAGCATACAGTACATATTTTCCTGTGTGAAAACAGGTACTCTATAAAGAACCAAAAGGTGTTCTAAAATGAAATAAAAATAGGGCAAAGCACAGGATAGATTGTACTAGGGGTGGCAGGGTAGAAAGGAACATCATGAAGCTGTGCTGGTTTGCAGGAGGCTTTGTAAAAGGTGAAGAGATGAGGCAATTGAAAGGTCATATTAAAAAGTGATAAATCATGTTACATATGTACTTTCTGACTCGATTTACAGAATTGTCAAAAGGGTCTTGCTGAAGCAGTGCAGAAGATGGTATAAATTTTCAAAATTGTATAAATTTTTCACATTTTCAATAACATTAGATAGCATTTCTACATATACTTGTTAAACATTTGGAAAGATCTGTAAAACCATCAAGATTTAAAACCAGTTTTTATCTAGAAGGGACTGAGACGCCTCCTGCCCAGTCCATATCTTCAGGGTGTCTTGCATCTGCTTCTTACACATTCATTGCAGATAAGGTGATGAACTTGATTTTTGAGCTCATCCAGTCAGGTATTTATGTATTCTTGTACCTACAGTGGACATTTACTCGGCAATTTGAAACCTTATTTCAAGAAATAAGGGAAGCCTTCAGACCCTGCTTTCTGTGAGCAAGAACTGAGTGAAATGCCTGTTCAGTATTGGCACTATAGTCCAGGGATGTTTTCATTTTAACAATCAGACCTTGAATTTTTGGCACCTCGGGAAAGATATTTGTCACATTTGAGTGTGGTATGACCCAGACTGAGATTGAAGTGGAGGCAATGATCACAAGGGGTGAGATACATATCAATTCAATCTGCGAGTTGCCATCCATATTTCTGAATTGTATATACCAATACAGAAAACTTGTCTTTTTTCCTTTGTTCCTAGAACTGGGTTTCAAAGCAAGCCACAGATAATAGGCATGTCTTTTCATAGCTTGGTGCTACTGAAACAAAGAGCAAAGATAAATCAATTTTTCTTCACTTTTTAAAAATAATTCCATGCATGACATTTTTTCCCTCTCTGTTTTCTTAACAATCACTCTAATATAAAGTTAGCATGTTGTTCTCTCCTGAAATTGATGTTTTATAGTCCAGGAACTTAAATTACTTCACACACATATTCTCATATATATGTGTGTGTGTGTGTGTGTGTGTATATGCACAAAGCACTCTTTCAATCACTCACTCATTTTTAGCCTTTTCCATCTCTCAAATATCATAATTCTGTGAGTTTAATATCTATTGAGCATTTTAAGAGCAGCAGTAATGTAAAGCATTCAAGTAAGAGGCAGAGTGTAACTCTTTGCACCATCAGGCAGGAAAAATACCCCAGCACAGGCGATATTATATGAACCATACTTGGTTTCATATACAGTGGACTGGTGAGCCCAGTGACTGTGTGACTTTTCCCTCCTATAGCATCTTAATGCTACTTACTGCTATTTAACATTCATTTTGGAGGTGGGAAGTTTGAGGCAGTTTCTTTACTGTTACAAAGTGTTACGGACAAAGAAGAAAAAAGCCGATTTCCGTTGTAGCCTAGAAAGTGGTGGCTGTGGCAGATGCCCTCCTCACCTGCAGGGAGAAGTATTGGCATGTTTCTAAGTCATGTGCTCCTTGGAAAGCTGAGTAACATTGAGGAGCTTTAGACAAAGAGGTAATAACCTCATCTTCTCAGCTACAGAGCGGCGTGATGTGACATGACATGTCCCTGTGTCAAATGCCTGTTCCCCCCTGTGGTTAGTGTCAGAATGGTTCACAGAGAGAAGCTTCTGAAGACTGGGATAGCGAAGGAGCAGTGAACTCTCCTGCAGTCGCTGCCAATGCTGGCAGTGGGGAGGAAGAAAGGTGCTTAAATTTACAGTTCTGACTTGAATATCTGCTTGGGAGCTCACCCTAGAGTTCCATAGGCATGAGTTTCAGAAATTACAACAAAGTCCACTTCAAAGTAGGAAATATTTCAGTGAAGGTGATTAAAACCCAAAAGCATTAGCTTTGTTACTATGTGGGCATACCTAGCTTAGATGATTTTGGAGGTTTCTTGTATAAGATGAGAGGATGGCAAAAAAACCCACAAATCTCGTATGACTTGAGCTTTGGTACTGTGTTGATAAATTCTCAGCAAAATGCAGTAAATGATCAAATATTTGTTACCCTGTAAAGAAAATAAGTTAAAACTTTAAACTGGCATTAATTTTTGACAACTGAGTAATCCCCCAGTGGGTGGGGATCCCTCACTTGTGGTTCAGGCGAGACCCCCGCTCTGTGAGCAGTCCCTAACTGTGTCTCTTGTCTCCCTGTGTGGCAGGTTATGTGTTCTGCATGTTGCACCGCCTGCCCGAACAGCACGACTGCACGTTCGACCACATGGGCCGTGGGCGCGAGGAGGCCATCATGAAAATGGTGAAACTGGATCGGAAAGTAGGGAGATCTTGCCAACGCATTGGCGAAGGATGTTCCTGAGTGCAAGACTGCAACCAAATGCTGTTCTCTTAGTTCACTAATGTTAGCCTTATTTAGGACAAAGTCAGCCAGACACCTTGTACTAGGCAAGTTTCAGACTACAGCCAATCAGTTTCCTTTCTTTAGCCAACCGTCCTGGTACTGTAGTTTAGGGATTGATGGTGGTTGAAATTGATCTCTGGCTGGTTACTAAGGTGCCTGCTAGCCACCGTATAAAAATAAAACATGAAGAAATATTATTTTTGAGTATGGCTAGTGGATTTAAACAAAGCAAGAAAAATCCAAAGGCTTCTGTTATTGCTGGAGTCACTCTAAAAGCCTTATGCTGGAAGCATTCCAGCTGCAGAGTTAAAACAAATAGTCGTATAGAAGCTGTTGTAAAAGTTTGCTATGCACATGGCTTTTGGACAAACTGTTTAATGTGCAGCCTTTCACCTCTTCACTGCTACTGAATTCTGAGGAGGTGAAATACTACTTGGAGCAGCAACTGCAGCTGCTTAAGCCCAGAAGACCTGACTGGTCACTCGTGCCTTCATCGCGTGTGGCTTTTGAGTTAGGCAGTGTCACCAGCATCAGGGATTCTGTTGGGGTAGGAACACCTTTCTGGTTCTTCCCAGGAAGCCAAAAAGAAAGGGGGACAGAGATTCTTATGAAAAATTTTTATATGTATCTTACTATAAAGAACCTATCAGGGTTTTGTTTTGTTTTGTTTTCTTTTTTATTTCTTTCTTCTCTGTTAAATTATGATCTCTCTTTAAAGCCAGCTCCGTCCTGGAGCAGTAAATGGTGCATACTTTTTACATGGCATCCACAGAGATTCTACGCGTTGTGTGAACAGATTCCACATACCTTGAGCAGTGCAGCCATTCCCACCGGCCGAAACCTGATTGGCTCTTGTTTGCCTTTTGCTAAGTGCAGGTATCTGATAATTGATCAAATAAGGCTAATTCACAGCACAGTAGCCATGGCTGGATTCTACAGACTGACTTTCTGTAGCTAGACTTACATATTGGGGAAAAAAGGACATTTTGTAGCAAACGGAATTCAGTAACAGTATTGGGGAACAACCTGTAAAACAAACACCCTTTGTCAGAATGAGTTTGTGTTCCTCACGTTCAGAGTGTCAATGAGATAATCAAAGGGGCTCCATCAGCCCTCCTTCTATGCAGCTGAACGCGCCCACGAAAATCCCTGCCCGCAAAGCAAGTATAGCAAGTGGATGTGAAAAGCATTACCTGGATAGAACGTTCTGGATCTGGTTAGACCCGTGGTTCTGTGTTACGATGTGTCATGCTGAGCTGAGCCCAACTGCACCAGCTTTGCCAGTTTGGATACGTAAAAGCAGACATCATAATCGGGCTGTCTCCTGCTGCACTCAGGGCTTATGCAGGTAAAAAGATTCATACCGATGTCACCCAGCTGAATCCTGAATAAGTTTAACTTCTCAGTCTGTTAGTAAATTATTAACAAGTGGGTAAATTTGTAAGAAAACCTGAGGCAGGGAAAGACTTTGTCTCATTTTCAAATACTGGGCAGATCTGAAACATCAGGGGGGTGAAGTAACCTGTCACTTGGAAAACTCCAGCTTGTATGATCACCCTCCATTCTACTTGTTACAGGTAATTAACTCCTTATAGGCCAAATTATACTGTTACTTTGGTAGCCAGTTAGGAACATTTAACAAGGAGACAACTAATTAAAAAACAACACATATATATATGTCTCTACACACACACACACACACTCAGCATCTGACTGTATTAGCATTAATTAACCATGAAGCAAATCAGAAGTGTCCCATCATTATAATTGCAAGCTGTCTGGAAGGTAAGCTGGTTTTTTTTCCTTGTTGTTATCTAAGAATATGAAACCAGCAGCAAAAGTTTCTGTAATGGGCTGCATTTTCAGGAAATGGTCCTGGTGAGAGGGACTGTCCAAGGATCTTATTTACATTTGCCGTGAGGAGTTTAAAAAAACATGGATTTTGGCGGCTGCTGTGATACGCACTTTCTTTTCCTACAAAATCCTATCCTAGCATTTGATGGGCATTCTGATTGATATACAAGACTTTTCTGCATTAATACTGAAGATGCTATTTTGTTCCTCCTTAATATTCTCTTTGATCTCGTTACAAGTGCACAGACGGTTTCAAGGTGGCTCTTGAGAGGACACTACTTAAAGTTCATGTGAATTATGGACAATGTTCACTTTAAACAAAAAGTTGGGGAGGGGGTTGTTCCTTTGCAGTATCTGTTCTGTGAAGTTTGTTAAACGTAAAGAAAGCTTAAGTTCTTGTATCTTAAAAGAAGATCTTATTTAACCCTTTTGTGTTCTAGATTTACTTACACATGTAGCCTAGAGCTCAGTTTTAGTTTAACATTGTGAAAATATTAAAAGAATCTTGTAACTTTATTCTTTTTCCTCATGCTAAAAAAAAATTAAACCAATCAGATTAAAGTTTGAATTCCTTTCTGCCTATTCCAACAGGTCTTGCTATTTTGCACCATTTCTACTGTAAATTCATGTAAGAAATATGAACGGGAAAAAGACCAAGATTAGGTCAGTAACTTCAGGCTGAATTTACATTTGGTGAAGAAGAGTGGACAGGATTTTCTGCAGGTTTGGAAGGGAAGGATAGTATTTCTGCTGGGTTTGAATTTAGGGATTTGTTTTGTAAGCAAATCTACTGTAGCCAGTTTGGTCCATTTAACTTTGAGGTTAGATACAGCAATCAAACGAATAAGTTGTGCATACTCTTCAAGTCAAATGCTTACTGTACACTGTATCACTGGCATTAAAATGTCGTAAATGTTCTTTCATGCACTTTGGCCGCTTCACCTAGAGTAGCTGTATTCCAAAACAGAATGGGCTATATTCGTAATAGATAAACAGAGAATAACTATTGTTTCTTAATCATTTAGATGCTAAAAACACAAGACTAATTAAAAACCCCACAATTTACTGCATTAGAGAGAGAATGTAAAACTAATCATTTAAAAACAATTTTGAAAATTGTTTGGACTTGATATTGTGCCTGATTCATGGGACACATGCACCCATTTTTTTTCCTCAAATTCATATGGTACTTTCAGTTATGAAACTGTGCATGATTCTTGAACAAGATGGTTGTGTTCTAGTAAAGGTAAGTTACGTAAAACAGCTCTGCCTTTTTATCCAGTTTCAAACCTATGACTAGGTGTGAGTCAAGGCTTCAAGAAAAAATAAGAATTGCCTGGGAATGTTGCTGTGTACCTGTTTCTTTTTCGAAGCAGTTCCATGTCTTGACTGAGCAGCAGCACATCTGTAATGTGAGGCACCTGAGAACATGAACTGCTCTTCAGTAGTGCACAGGCAACACCCTGAAAAGAGACCAGTAGTCCAAAAGTGATATTAGCTGCTTTTATCAACTCAATGGCAGGTGATAAATACATTCAAAACTTGAATTTTCTTTTGGACAAATTGTAATCCCCTGGCCTAGTGAATACAATGTCCTCTTTATATTTAGCTTTGTACTCACCATGGTGTGCAGTTCATTCTGTAATCAGCAGTTCTGTCTGTGATTCTGCTACATCTTAGATATAAATCTCTAGGGGATAAAAACACTTTTTTAAAAAATCTTATAATGATTATTTCAGTACAAAGACTCACCAGGGAGGAACACTGATATTAACTCTGTCATAAAAATACAGATTTTATAATAGACTCCAAGAAGTATGCCAGTGTAATATCTGACAGCACCTGTCCTCACAGTTGATTTGTAGACAGTTAAGTGCCCTGGCAAATTGTAGTAACATCCTCTTTGTTGTATTGTAGTTACTGATATTGTCAGTCATCAGAGGAATAGCCAAGAGAAGGTCTATGCAAAGTAATCCCTTAATTTAACAATGATCTTGTAGCCAGTTCACGCTGAAAATAAATTCATATTCTCCTGGAAACTTCTGTGCCTAGAAAATCAATGCAAACATTTAAGAATGCACTATTTAAAAAGAACTGTATTTATTGGCACCAGATATTTATCTTGTTACTCAAATACCTGATTAGAATTCTGTATAAAGAACAAAAATAATACACGTGGTTCAACAGAAGAGCTGTGGTGACAGGAGCTGCTGTGTAAGGTTTAGTGTAACCAGTTCATGAGGTTATGCTTAGTTAAGACTGTGTCTGTACATACTTTTACTACACAAAGGACCACAGTGAAAAAAGAGTGCATAAGATTAAACTGTTCAAAAGTATTTTCAGTGCACATTTTGCATGGTGAACTGGTGCAATAATGGGCTTTATTTCTCACTATCAGCAGCTGTTTTGGGAGGACAAACTTTACTGCGACTGGATAGAGCCACTCTTAAATAATGGTCCTGAAATACATCAATGAGAAGGACTCTTCCTCATCTTCATTCATTTTTCCTTTTTGTTGAGGCAGTCAGCATGTGCAGCTGGGCATTTGAAAGTAGTTCTGCTTGAATGTTTCTCTTTTTGGCTTTTCAGTATTCCCCACCAGAAAAGGGAAAAAAAAAAAAAAAAGCCTCAACTTTGTTGTTCTTGTAAGTCCCTGAACGTTGGTTCAACCAGATTAAAATATGGATGTTGGTCTACAGAAGTGATGACCTCCTTGTATTTTACTGCAGTGACAGGCTGTTTCTTCAGTTAACTGAAACATAATGCAGACACGATTTACCTGTTCTGGATGTTGGGCTGTGGGGTTTTTGAACTTCATTTCTATGACTGTGTTCACACACACCTTCCCATAGACTCTGAATGCCTCATCTTCCACTCTGAAGTTGAGTAAGGACAAAAGAAGGCATGAAAACAGGAGGCAGAGGATGCAAAGTGACAAGTCCTTAGTGATCACATCCACCTTTCTCTTCAAGTCAGATCAGATCATAGAATAGTAAAGAGGCAGATAATTACTTGCCAAACAGCACCAACTTTTTTGACTTGGTACTACAGAAAACCATTTTGCTTTATCTGTGTGACTATACCTGTGTAGAGTTTGTCTGAGTCAATTCTGCAACAGACGTTATATGCAAAGAAATGAAACGGGACCGTCATAATAAAAAACCATTTTTGATGGATTATTTAGTAATAATTACATATTTTGCTACTGGACCTTCCTGTTTTGCAATATGCTGCTTTTTTCTTTGGAAGAAAAACAAGCAGAACTTTATAAGACTAACTGTAAATTATTTCAAATTCAATACATGCATCTGAAGCATTAGGAAGAGATGACTGAAATTATATATAGAGTTTTTAAAGATGATGATGACTGCATCCTCCAACAAAAGGGTTTTGTTCTTACATAGTAGCAAGTGTTGATGGCAATGGTTTAACCACAAGCAGAATGTTCCTTTCTGCTAGGTTTGTGCAAAGCCAATAACATGCAGTAGGATGCTGTGAGTTAATAACTTGTAGCACGGTGCAGTGACTGTGTAAGTAATGAGAATAAAATTATAGAGACTTTCTCCTGTCTCTGGCTCTCCCTTCACACGAAAGGACAGGTAACACCCACTGTTTCCTTGTTGCTTAGTCCCCTTTATTCTTTCCTGAGTTGCAGAAGACACTTTTCTTCCCTCTACCAGCATGCTCAAGGAGGATAGAAAACCAGACTAATTTAAGGTTTTTTAGGAAAAGCTGACATCTCTGAATGCAAAGTGTTGAAGTCATCCTCCATGTCAGAGATGCAACACCAGAAGGAACTCTCCTTAGGATTCTTGGAAGGAACACTTGAAAAATCTAGGGTGTTTTTATCCTCTTAGATTGTTTAGGATCTCCTTGAAGCAAAGAGCTAATCCTTTAAAAATCCTAAAAAATAAATAAAAGCACAGCATTGTATCTTCCTTTGAAAGGGGCCTGCATGATCAGTGCTACTGCTTTAAGCCAGCTCAATGAAAGGTTCATTGTTGACTCCTGAAATGCTCAGTCTCATCTCTCCGCTTTTCAAAGGAGCAAATAAATGCAAGACTCTTAGAGGAGGGAGGAGAGAGTCTGAGCTAAAGCTAAGCCAAATTCATTCTTCATTCTAGCAATAATTTGTCTTTTTTCCCCCCACCTCCTCTTCTGCAGTGTTTATACTCCATTTGGTTTAGATTCCTGAAAGCTTCAGCCACACCAGTTTCTGGAGAGGTCTTTCAACACACTGCATTTAGCAGCAGCATGAGGAAGATGATGAGTTGCAATAGGTTACAATGAAAATTAATCACTGTTGGCCAGCACAATTCTTGTCCGCACTAGAGTGTTAAAAGGATGGCTACCTTGAAATGTTTTAGCTGATCCACCTGCATCAGCTTTGCATGAAACCTTCTCATTTAGGTAGTCTGCCATGTGCACAGCAGCCAGAGGTGTGACCTTTGTCCTGTCTGCAAGCAGACTTTGCCCTTTGTTACACACATCCACCCCAAGATTTCTACAGACAGAAATACTCACCAGGTAAGCAGCAGTTAGGTACAAATTCTACAGCTATACACCTATTTTCAAGTCACTCTGTATACCCCTTGGTTTCTCCTTTTGACTGTTTGCTCTCAGGTCTTGTCAAAAATAGTAGTTCCACATGTATTTCCTGTACATAGACCCATATACACCCCAATCTCCTGGGACATCAAATGGCTGTAGCAGAACTATGCTGCTGGAATAAGCCAGCTTTCACTTCCTGCACACCCACATGTGTATTATCAGTCCTTGTCTTCTGGGGAGATGTAGCTCGTCCCCATATCTCAGTTTGCCTGTTTAACAGTAGCTGTAGTTAAATCATTATCAACTACTCTAGACTTGGTCCTGGAACCACCATGATGTTCATTTGCAATTCCACTAAAAACATCTCCCCGAGCAGGCGGGAGGTTTGATTGACTGCCAGCAGTTCTTTCTCCATAGTGTGTGTCCTGCTGTCCCGGGGCACAGAGCTCTGAGGGATGGTGGGAGTGTGCACGTGTGCAGGGTCAGCAAGGTGATGCTGATTGTATTCCAGCTGCCACCTTAATAGAAATACTTTGCCTCTGAGGCAGCAACTCCTGCTAAATTAATGGGAGCAGGTAAATATGTGCTATTTGAAACTTGCTATCCAATACATTTCTCAGCCTGTTCCAGCACCCCTGCGGCCTTCATTTCTTTTATTTGCTGTGATTTCCTTAGGCTTTTCTCCATCATCCCTTTTGCAAATCTTCCCTCATCTACTACAATGCTCACTCCTAAATCAAATTGTCATGTTGAGAGACAGTCTGTGTGAAGACAGCATGACAGTAGAGATGATCACATATCTAAAGGTGCTGAGGCTTGTATTGCCATCTGTGATGAAAACATTCATTTTTAAATGTTAAATGGCTGCTGCTGTTTAGTATATGAAACTCCTAGAGCTGTCTTAATACACTGTAGCAAATAACATTAAGGCTGTGCTCTACTTCCAGTTTAAACCCCTTCTTCCTTGCTCTTAACCCTGGACTTTCTCAATCCGAGGAACCTTAGGCCAGCTTGATACTGCAGCCACTGGCGATACACAGGCAGTGGTTAATAGCATCTCTGCAAGTACCAAATACCTATCCAGACCAAGAATTAAAAAATGTCTGTTTGTTCTCCTTTCGTTCTTTCTCTTGTTAACCTAATATTGTTATTCTGTGGTTAAATATAAAGCTATCACTCATTTGCCAAGTAATGCTAAATGTTTATCAGTCACAGTGATTGATTTAAGATTTTTAGCATGTGGTTGACACTGTGGGTTTGTCTGGTTTCTTTACACCAAGTTTCATGAAGACAGTGCTCAAGTGTTGACAGCTACTGAAACAGCCAGATCTGACTGACATAGAAACCACAGGCCAAGCAGGCCCAAGTCAAGACTTCTTAGCACGAGTCAGAACCAGTTCCTTGCCTTTGCTGTTCTCCATGTGGAGAATAAAGGTGAAGCCCCCTCTGCTGCCTCAGCTGCATTGCCTGTGCCAGTTGTCCCCGGCTCAGCAGCTGCAGGGGTGCTCTGTGCTGCTGCCCCAGGCCCTGAAAGATCTCGGGAGTCATGGAACCATCATCCATGAGTCCCTGAAGGCAATCAAGCTGTGCATTGTACCTCCTCTTCCTAACCATGTTTGTTCTGCGAAACAATAAAATCGTTTATGAAGAGATGTGATGTATTAAACAAGACAGTGCTGACCTGAGATTGAATCTTGCATTCTGGAGTGGCTTTCTCTTACCAGCCTTTGGCTGGTAGCAGAAAGGTAGGTAAGGAAATTCAACAAGCCTATGGAACTTAAATCATTCCACTGAAACTGAAGCAACTGTTAGGCCCTATGCAGTCTGCATATATCCAGCAAGGCAGAAGATTAATGCTTTTATTTCACACCAGCCGTGATTCAGTCACTTAACACAGATCAGTTTCCCTCAGCCACCACTCAGTATCTTTCTAGAGTAAACGTAAGGAGGATCAATCATTTTGAGTGCAGTCTGCAGATAAAACATATCAGAGTTAAATATCTACCATCAGGATTACACAGTTTTGTGTAAAGTGTACCAAAGTAAAATTCTAATACTGAAATGCATTTCAAATACAACACTACATTTCTGATTTCTCAGCTCCATGGGAGCTGAGATCGGGGCATTTAGCAGAAAAAAACCAAAAGGCAATAGGCTTCCTGCACCATATAATTCTTCACGGTAAGACAGCCTGACCCTTGCTGTTCTTACTGTTTATGGATTCTTGGTGTAATTTTCTGTTTCAGAGAGCTTAACTGTGGACTACAGTTTGTGGATACTGTGTAATTTCATTGCTAGATAACTGCTACTCCAAAGTGTGTGAGAAGAATGAAAGCATTAAGTCTTAGAATGTCTAGCTTTTATCCTTTATTTTCAGGCACATGGCTAAGGGGTTGATCCTCTAAATACCGAAAAAATAGGCAAATTTAAAGTAGCAAATTTTTCCAAGGATCCTGTGTAAACTTCCTGCACTGATTTCATCAGCATGTTAATTGAGAGCTGCCAGGTAAACAGTCTTCAGTTTAAAAAAGCCTTGGTGATAAAGTGACTGGCTCACTCCAGCCACAGGCACATTCTTTATGCCATACTTCTGTTCCATACAAATTATCTGTGACTACTGGGGCCCTGCCTGTGCCAGCACAGCCACACACAAATAGAAGTACAAGCTTTGCACGCCAACTCTCACAGTCCATGAAGGCGGCTGAACTTCAAAGGTTTGCAACAGATAACGTGTTTACACGATGCTGCTCTAACCATCTTTTGTTTTACTTCTCTGCTGGCACATAGGTCTTATGGAGAATCATAACAAATGCCTTTGTTTGGTGGGGTGCCAAGCCAGCTAAAACTTAAACACTGCACATAACCGTCCCCAAAATAAAAAAGATCTTCTCAAGAATATGAAACCCAGTCACATTCCTTGAGTTGCAATGGGCCTATGACACAGGGAAGTCTCACACAGACATTATTTCATCAGAGATGACAGGCTATACAACCTTCACCTGTAGGCAGTTCAGCAATTAGTTCATGTAATTTGGCAAGGAGAGAGAAGTAATACTGGGCTCTAAAGTATCCACTTACCCCAGATTTATCTGACTGTGGTAGCCAGCTCTAATACTGAGTTCCGGTCCACACCAGCCCACGTAAAAGAATCAAGCTCCATTTCTGTGCCTGCCCATACCGACTATGCCAAACCAGTAAAAGAAATGCCATCCCTGGTGTGATCATCATACAAGTCCCTCATCATTCTAAAGGCCTAGGCAGCATCAAGGAGTTCGGATTGGCCAGGCCAGGCTGAGACCTGTGCATCAGCCTCTCTGCAGAGAAAAGGGCACAACCCATTGCTACTGCGGAGAGAAGTCCCTGTGACATTCCAGCACTGACTTTGGTAGACAGGCAGGACAGAAAGGCAGTGATATGTAAGATATTGGTACTGTCAGTACAGAGATTGTGCAGTGCTGGAGCTCACGAGGCACCTCCTGTATGAGCTCCATGCTCTGCCCCTACATCACTTGGCCATGACTTGTCTGTACCCTCCAGACCCTCCTCTCCTCCAGCAGTAGAATAAGCGTAAGAGCTCCTCTGCAATAACATCCACCCGTATTCTCTCCTCACACAAGTGGCAGATCAACACTGGCAAATGCTTCATCAAAAGACCTCAAAGAGGAAGAAAAAAGAGTAGAACTCCATGTGCCACTTTGGATTGTTGAAGGCCATTTTGAAACCTTCCCTCTCCCCATTCTCCAAATCTTGTTTCAGGTCCTGAACATCTGTTAAGCAAAGGTCAGTGAAGGGACACACATGCTCCACACAAGCCTCCTTCTGACATCCCACCAAGTCCTGACCAAAGCTGCAGTGGTGGCTCAGTATTTGATGGCACTGGAAAGTTTGGTGGGGGTGGCATGGAATGCAAAACTTGAGTGGAATGTCCTCCTGACACACAACAAGGGAAGGTGCTTTGCTTGTTTTTAAAAATTGACAAGAACCAGCCTCTGTTTAGTGAGCTGACAGTGCCTATTTTATCATTTTGGACATAGAGCTTCCTGCAGAAGCAAGTTTTAGTCAATGACTGAACCTCTGGGTACAAGACTGTTCCTCAGGAACAGAAACAGTAAATCTCTCTGCCACAGTTTCATTCTCTGCTCGAACTGAGTTCTGCATCAGTGACTGCACAATGTCAAGGTGCGACATAAAATACCTGGCTCCATGCTGAACTAATGCTTTGACTCAGTATTTCATTTTCAGAAGAAATGAAAAACAAATAGACATTGAAGATTACTGAAAGGACAGGTCACTAGCCAGGTTGGCTGGGCTGTACATTACACTGACTTCTTACAAGCCATTCAAGTTTCCTAAGGTTAGCTGGAGTACTATTCTCCTCTTTCTCACACTAAGAGGGTGTTTGATTTTGCTTTCAATGTTGTAAATGTGTCAGTTTCCTCCCAGAGGTATTTGCCCTTTGGGAAAGGGATCAAAGTGTGCAATCCAATTTGTAAAGCACTGAAATACTTGCAAAAAAGTGCTCCATGCAGGTTATTAAGAGGCTGTCTGTCAGTATGCATTTCAGAATGGCCTGTCTGTAGGAGAAAGTAAAATAAGTGTGTGACCCTAAATATAAATAAAGTCAGCATGTGGCTCCTGAAGAGTAATGTGAACATAGTTAACCCAGAACCTGAAGGGTAGAGTTTAAAGGACTTTCCTTTCACTTTTGTTTTAGTAGCCTTGCAAGCAGAAATTCTCCCCAGCTCACATGGCTACCTCTCCCACAGATCAGGTCTTTGGTAGCACTCCAATTTCACATCTGTATTTAATAATAAGTGGACAAAATTTATTGAACTGCCACGTTTCACAGCTGAGAACTTAAGCTGAGAATTACAGACCAAATAACTATGAAAACTTCTGGTATCTGGCTGAAATGAAACTAGTTCCTAGATAAACCAGCAGTTTCTGATTATGTTCCTGACCATTAAGATTCCTCCCTCTTCCACTGGTATTTAAATAAAACCTCTCTGGGAATGCTGCAGCATCACAGAAATTGCACAAGAGTTCTGTAAATTTCTGGGCTAATAGCACTTCAAAAAACCCCCACAAATATCAAGTGCCATGAAAATGCATTTTCTGCCATCTCTTTAGGCAGCAAAGACTAAGTGACACGATGCCACCTTTCATAAAGTTTTAGTTTGGTTCTGCCAATAACAGTTCTGTGGCCTGAAATCAAACGCACAGCATTATGCAGCAGTGTTACAGTGCCACGGTATATGGAATTCTGTGGGAGATAAAGTGAGCAAAAGAAGAAACACTTCTTTATAGGACCCAGGGGATCTGATGCCAGGGGAGAGGCAGCCACCCTGAGGCACAGCAAACAGCTGGGTAGCTGTGGTGGCACCGACCATCCCTCCACTCCACACTGATGCCAAAGCAGTTCTGAACTTCACTGGGGCATTGCTCAGCGTGCAGTGCTTGCCTTGCAAATGCATTGCTCAAGTTGGCTGGCAGACCTGGCCAGCAGTGTTAGGGCTGTACTTGTCTACATCAGCTCGGGCTGAATCCTTGCCACCAATTTAATCTGTGGGTCTTGGACATGTCCAGTGCTGAGATCTCCTGACTGCAGATTTAATATCCATACAGTGCTCAACACCTCAGTATCAACACACTACTGCCACAATGCCACAAGACAGCAACAGCAACACTGACCAGACTTCAGCAAAACCTTGTGTTGTTTCTTGTATTTGGCAGAATTGTCATTTATCAGGTAAACCATAACGAGCCTTGCCCTGCTGAGCCTCATGGCCCTCCTCTGGCCTCAGCAGAGCTAGTACTTTGGCACAAAGACCCTTTCCTGCTGAAAACTGGACAAGGTTTCTTCTGCTCTAAGATCACCAGGCCACATTGATTGCCAGCTGCTGTTGTTATCTTTGCTTTTAAAGCACTCTAGACAGCCACAATGCTGCGCAAAACATACTCATTTATTTAGCTAAATGACATTAGCCCTGCCTATTACATTGGTGCTGCCAAACTGACATTTGTATTGATCCAGGTAGCCTGTTCTATGTACCTTCTTCATTATTTTCCATTTGTCCAATTAAAGTAAAAGGAGAGAAGAAAAATAGGCTGTGACAGAACCCTGAAACAACTTGAGTATTCATGTGGAACAACTCCCCACCTTTTCTTTCAGAGAAGCACATCAAAGTACACCAAGAAGCTCTCAATCTCTAAACCAGGAGATGTTCTAGTTTATTAGGCTCTAAAATAAGCCCTCTCTTCAAACAGATAAAAACCTGAGATTTTCTTGGTAAGGCGGTCAATAAAAGAGTTTCAGAGCACATTCTCCCTTTCTCATCACCTGGTCCTTATGGAAAAAGAGAAGGACTCTGTCTCTCTGTTGAAGTTTCCCTACCCATGTTGCTGATCTTTCCTGCTGAAGATTTTCTAACTGCAAAGAATGGCTCTTCCCCCCACCACCCCCAAAAGAAAGTACAAGCACTTTCAACAGTATTTTACCCTGGTGTAGCAGCTGGTGTAGGCAGCTCTTCCTCACTGCCACTCCCCTACAACACACCTCATGAGAAACAAAGGGAGCAAACTAAGCAGCTGCACCCTTTGCTGCACAAGCCCTGCATCTGGTACCAACTGCATCTGCTAAATAAATCAAAAAACAAGAACTGTGCACACGCACTAGGACAGCTCAGCTGATGTGCCCAACCTGCATTACCGCAGTACACCCTAGATAATTAATTTCCTGCAGCCAAGAATAACTAAAAATTCTTTTAAAATAAACAGGAAAGCTGGGAAAAAATGAGCTGGCTAAATTTAATTCAGAGTATTAAACCTGGATTTTTGTTGTCATATTTGGTGGGCAACTTAAAAATATGCCGTGACGAGCTATGAAGACAATACTCTTCCTTTTACAAAGAAAAATCCAGACAGAAGGCACCTGCCAATAAGGTAGCATTTGTTTTAGTCACATAAATAGTATCTTCCATAACCTCCATGTCTTGATGCCAAGAAATGACAGTAAAAGAGAAACTGAGTTAACAGCTGGTCTGCATGAGCCCAGAGGTAACTCTAGATTTCCAGTGATGGGCAGCTGGGCACTGTTTGACAGATGGCCTGAAAATCTGCGCAGTGGCTCGGCTCATTCTGAATGGCTGCTCTGTACTGTGAAATGGAAAGGGTATGTGTTGGCTACACTGTGCAGGAATCAGAGGGATGTGGTTTGCATAACAGCTCTATTGTTATGTTTGTTTTTAAATTAGATGTGTGAACCTGTAATCCAAAAGTCTTTTAAAATGCTCTCCCCTTTTTACAGCTTCCTTTCTCAGCTGCCAACATGTTTTACACCTACATGCTTTGAGAATTTCCACAGCTGTTACATGCAATGGCTTCAGCAGCAATTGTGGGGTTGCTTGGTGTTCATAGATATATTCAATTAGTTAACATGGGGACGGCTTTGGTTCCTAATTTGTTCCATTTCCGTTTTCTCCAATACCTTTCCACTGAGATCAGAAATCCAGAAGTCTAGAGTCAAACTGCGCAAGTCAGTCAGTGTCAGATGCTGGACCTAGGTGCTTTTTGAATAGCAAAAAAAATTTATCTTCTTTTATTAACTACAGCAATGCAGCACCCCTTTATCTTATCTCCCCACCATCCAAAGAAGGCATCTGAGATAGCATATGTTGGCTAGGCTGTTTTGACTCACTTGGAATCATTTAATGGCTTTGTAAAACAGGCACCCAGCAGGCAAAAAAATTACCCAAAAAGTTTTTCATTCAAAGGCAAGTTTGGTTACAATGGGTAATCTTGGGCCCCCCACCCTCTGTCTCTCAAGCAATTCTGTCATTCAAGATGCAGGTGAGAAATCAGTGTAATTAGTACCTATTTCTCAGTGGTAACTGAGCTGACCTACCTTGTACATACCATTTTTCCTCCTTGATGCAAAAGCACAGGAGCATCTTAACTTCAGCTGCATAAAGGGAAGATCAAGTCAATTAGTGGCAAGAGGAAAAAAAGAGCAGTTCCTCTTGTATGTAAGAAAGGGAGAGCAAGTACTGCACAGATTAGGTGGCTCATTACATTCTTTTTCATCTTAGATTTTAAAAGGCAGCAAAAATGCTAATATATCATCAGAAGTACTTGCTAGGAGTTTTGCAGTCAAGCCAAAGTCTAAATGCAACAAAGAAGTATTAGAAATCCCACGCAAAGCCTTGGTGCCAAGCAATTCCTGATCAGAGCACTGAAATGCTTCACATGGCATTTAGAATGCCACAAACATCAGAGATTTGCCCTTTGGAGATGATATAAGGCATCAGAACATCTCATTATCCTTTACACTAGAAAAATCCAAACATTCACTCTACTACTGAAGTTTTACTGCTAGATGTAGCCTCAATCGTAAAGAGCCCCAATCACAAACAATTTGTTCTTTCAAAAAAGAAAATCTCGTACATGAAGAGCACTCTTCTCCTGCTGAGTTGCCTACACAGAGGTAAACAAAGCCCAATCCTTTTCACACAGGAAAACCACCAAATGTGTGGATTAAACAGAGATTCATCACTATCCCTCTGAACATCCTGGCAACACTGCACATTTCTTTGGCATGAAAAAACCCAATGACTTTCAAATGAGATTGCTGTCTCCATCCTGAATGGAGCTGCAAGTGATTGAGTTACTGTGGTGTACAGTGGGTCAGAGTTTGTCCATCGAGCAGCAGTAGCCAAGGCCATGGTGTGCCCTTAACCCATTGCAAATGCAAAGTAAAACCACTTCCATGCGGCCCAGCTTAAAATCTTGTGCTAAGTTACCATCTATCACCAGCACTTCAGCAATCCTTCACATGCATTCTCTTCCTCTTGCAAACACAGTCCTTCACACACAGTACCTCAAACATTTGTTATCACAGGAATGTAGATTTAGGGAGGCAGCACTGAAGTTGTTTACATGGAAATTTGAACAGGCCATGCAGAATAAGGTTCTCACTGCCTTGGGAAGTTTTTAAGTGCAGCATAAACCAGATGCAATTTTCATGTAGTGCATGAATGATGGCACTTCCAGAAGGACTACATCCCCTGTTGTCACAGCAAAGTGCGGTCTGCCCTTGAAGAAAGAGGAATGCCAGCTCCTCCATCAAAGAAATACACTCCTTGCAGCACAAGCTTTTCCCTTAGCATTCTCCCACCTAAGAACTGACCAGACTTGAATCTGCATTACCTTACAAAAGTTAGCAGAATCACAGCCTGTGGCAGATGGCCAGCATGCCAAGCAAAATACTACTCTGATCCATACAGAGTGTCTTTTTTCCAGCCTTGACTGATTGCCTTTGAGCTGGATCCTCAACTCCAGTGAACTCTTCAGAGACCAGCAGCTGCAAGATATCGCACTGCTCATGACAACAGTTTGGCACTAAAATGGCTGTGAAATCCCACTGCATCAGAAGGGGACACAGATACAACAGCCCAACAGGGAGATGTGTACTGGAATGGGAAAACAAGACACACAAAAGGAATACCACGTTTACTGATGTTAAAGGGCAGTCATCCAAATTGCCATCCCTCTTTTCCTTCACCTGTGCAAGTCCCAGACAGATCAAATAGCTTTCTGAAAGGTCACTAGTCAGGAAGAGAAGGATCCAACAGCCAGTATTTCCAGGTCAGCCTGGCTTAAAATATTCAAGGCACAGCCTCATGTTTATATCGTGGTCCATTATCCTTGGGTTGGAAGACATCTCCCTAGACCACAACGTCTTTGGGATTCTAGATTAAAGCCAAGGATAACATGGCAGAATGCAAGGAGCACAGACTTCACAAGAAGAGTTTCTCAAGCACACACATTTTACACAATAGACACAGGGATTCCCTGCCCAGGATTCATGAGCTGCAGGCCTCCAACACACCAGCCACCCCAGCCCACTGACTGCAGAGGAAGGGTACAAACACCTGCACAAAGATTTCAGCAGGTTCATGTTGTGCCCACCTCACTGGCTGCAGGCACTGAGGCAGAACTTGGCAGCAAGGTTTGCCAGCAGGAACAGTGTGGAATGGCAGAGGGGCCCAGGCTAACCGACCTGAGCTAATGAGCTGTCCCCAGCACTATGAGAGCATGAGCTGCAGTGGTGGGCACAAAGGAAGCCTGTGGCAGTCCTGGGTGCTGTGGAAATGGGAGAAGCAGTGTGTAGCCAAGAAGCACCTGGAGTCCCACAGTCTGGTTGGCAGAAGCAGTGTGAGGGCTCTGAAGGTTCTCTTGGTTTGTTGTTAACACAGGTGCTTATATTCTACAGACAGTTGTCCTTTCAGTGGTACAGCTTTGTGTCCATCTGTACTCTTACATCAGGGATGACCTGGACCTGTCTAAACTGATGAAAGGAGACAGACAGTAGAGACAGTCTACTCAAAAAAAGCACATTGCTGTCTAGATTTGGACAGTGAAGCAAATTCTGCTTCAGCTTAACTGTGAACAGCCAGGTGATGAGAAAAACAGAGGTGGGGTCACAGGGTGAAACTAAACAAGGAGGGGTCCAGTCCAATAGCTGCTGCACACACAATCTCCTCTCCCAGGTGTTTTCTGTACTCAGCAGCTGGCGGGAATCAGAGGTGTGATCTCTGCCCTCAGTAGGAACTGGGCATGAGCATCTCCGAAGTGGGAGAACACATCCCACGGTAAAATGAATAACTCTGCTGTAGATGCTCCTCAGACTCTGCATCTTGAGAGACCCAAGATGGAAAGTATAAGACCCCTGTTAGCTCTGCAATTTTGCTGCAGAAGATGAGCTGTAAATTGAGAGACATTCAGCATATTTTTTATCAGCTTAGCAATAAAGAAATCATGCCACAGATGGTTTAGATGCACTTCATCCCCCTTAACTGTCCATACAGGGGGTGCTCTGAGCTAAGCACTGTCCCTACAGCCCCAGATGTTAACTGGCACTGGGCTAGTGGGAAATCCCAAAATGAAGTTCTTCCTTTCCCCAAAACATTAGTGAAAGCCCCACTTGCTAGACTACACAAAGAATGCAAGGTTAATCCTGAGTGACACAGAATCACTGCACAGCCTCAACATGGCAGACACTGCTTCCTCAAACTGCTTCTGCAGTTGTAAAATCAACAGAAGAGCTCACTCTGCACCTGCTGAGGTTTAATTGGTTTGGCCACAGGTGACCAGGCTGTACAATACAATATTCTATGTATGCTGGTACAGTCTTTGTGCCTTCCTTTTGCTGCTGCAAATTCCTCATTAAGCATGTCTGGAAACAGAAATACAAAGCTGAGATTATCACAAGGTGTTGGGACAGTGAGGTCTATCTACATTCCGTTTGTCACCTCTGTTAGGGCAAGGGGCTGGCCATTATTTTCCTCTTTCTCTCAGCCCAGTGGTTCCATTTTACATTACTACCTCACATAATGCAACAGCCTTTACACCTTCATAGTTCAGTTACCTCCACTCTACAGAGTTTTGTCCTAATGTTGAGGCAAACTTAATTGCTCATCAAGTCAAGTTGCCTCAGGCCCTTCCTGTGCTGCCCTTTAAATGCAAAAGCAGTCACACAATAAAATCTACAGTCACTGAAAAAAATTCTTCAGGTCTCATCTTCAGTGCGTTGCCCACAAGATACATGACAACGGTTGGATGAATCATGCTGTTCCAACACTGATCACTCCCCAAGTTGCAATTTTTTTCCCCTTCTACTGTTATCCTGCATTACTCTGGCCTCTATCCCTCTATTTTTTACTAATTGTTCAAAGGTCTTTGGGACAGGGCTTAACTTTTCATTACATACAGAGTATGGTCTTGAGTCTGATTGGGGCCCTTAGACGCAATGGTACAAAATAATAATAATAGCAGCAGAGCAGTGGTAATACCCTCCAGTTGTAATGGGTGTGCTGGAAAGATTACTTGATGTTTATAAAGCTTTTTCAGACTCTTAGATGAAAGTCAAGCTAGTGATGCACAGGATTTATTATTCTATTCAGCACTTCAGTATCCAAGGCTAGCATCTATTCTAGTTGAAAAAGATTTTTACTGTATTGTAAAATGGAAACAAAATGAAATATATACAGTGCATGGTGCTTTATATATAAGGCACAGGCAGCACAGGAACAGAATTTCATTATTGAAATGGATGTAGCTGAAGCTGTTACACACAGTAGGTAAAAGACCAGATTCAATGACCTCTTATTCCATTTAATCAAAATTGTTAGTATATGGTTTTCCAAAGGCCAAAGAAAATTTCTGGGTTCTTTTTTTTTCTTCTTTTCTTTATTACATATTTCATCACTTTGTAATAAACCTTTGTAGTTGCTTATGATGTGAATCTCAAGCAGACTTGACCAGCAAAGAAATGAAAGTAAAGCACATGTAGGTTTAGCAAACAAAGCCACAGTTCTCCTGTAATACCCTGGGCATTTAACCACCAGATCACAACCATCCGAGGAGGCTGCACTCCCTCTTCCTCATCACAAGTTTCTGCTCATTTCACAGCATCCCCCACTGCTCTATTTAGATTCAAGTTCCCCCTTCCTCCCGTTCTGCACTTGCTGAGCACAGAGGGAAGGCGATGCTGTTTTAATGGTGCTGGTTATGCTATATGTGGTCTTGCTGTTTCTAGGAATAGACATGCTCAGACATCAATTAACATCTAATTGCAGGAATTAATCTTGTTCCTCTGCCTCAGACACCACAGAGATCAAACCAAGCCCATTTGCAGCTCTATTTTTAATTTAGTGGAATTATAGTTTTTTTCCATCCAGTGAAAAATAATTAAGTGACATGCTGTCCAGAGAATACACAGTTCAGGGATCTGGGTGTTTAGGAAGAAATGAACCAAACAGGAAAAGATCATAACTATTTGTGCCAAAGCATCTTTGTTACTGCAAGTCTTTCCTCTCTTCACACCTTCTCACCAGGACTTCTCTTCACACCTTCCTGCTTGAGTGATCCTCAGAGAGACAGTGAGAATTATGAGAGTGGCTTGGAAAGGAGCTGAATTTACCATCCCAGCAGATAATTCCTAATTCTCAGGGTCAGCCTGTGCATAAGGGCAAAACAAGAGTGGAGAGAAGATATAACAAGGAAGTGGAGGGAAAGGATTTAAAAACAACAACCACCACTGCCAACCAACCAACCAACAATCAAGCAAAATGTTTTGGCAGATTTTCCTTAAAGCTGTCACCCATCTTCTATATTATTTCCTGAAGACAGCCATTGCAGGCCACAGACAAGGCTTTGTACTGTATTTTGCAATTTTTTGTACCAAATGAAGCAAAGCAGTTTTCAGCAGACAGCTCCCAGTCTTAAGATCCTGCCCCAGTTTCCTACACACATCAGCAAGGACGGCTTGAGCGTGGCCTGTGAAATTAGGGTGGAAACAGATTGGATTATTCAGCAAGAAAGGAACAGAATCCTACACAATAAGAGTGAAGCTGCAACTATCAGAAAGCTGAGCTATGAAAGGGTGTGTGACATAACTCAGACATCAGACTGCACTCTGGGACTGGGTCACAACACCTTCTATACCAAACCCAAAGCAGCTGAAGCAGGCATTATGTTCACGTACAATGCAGACTGCTGATCTATATTTATGGAAAGCTCTTTGATGGCTCCTTTGGTTTTCAGAAAGAGCTGAACTACTCTTCCTCATTCCTAGGTTAAATTGGCAATGTCCTAGGTTAAATTCCAAGGTCAATTGGCATGACATGTAGCATCACTCATTTTTACTGCCTGTGTCAGTTCAATTATTCTCTTAGCTTGTCAGCACCAGAGACCTGAGCTGATCTCACCTAAGGCCATCACCCCTTTGCTTCCTTTTCTGTCATTTGCCAAATATAGCATGCCCAGTAATAAATAACATTGAACCCCTCCTCTTAGTTCCTCTTTCTAGAAGATAATGTGGAGCGTTCCCACTTCATACCAGCTCAAACTCCACCCGGAAATGCAGTTTAAGAAAAAGGTGCATCTGTGAAGCTTTCTGGCACCTTTACTGTAGACTTTCTCACCCAGTGTGAGGAGCCCATTTGGAGGCAATGAACATCAGTCAGCCCCACACCCAGAGACATTTCAGAATTTCACCCCCCCTCCCCCCAAAGAAAAAGGGTGTGGAGCAGAACCATCATTCCATTTGCTCTCACAGATTTTCCAAAATCCCACATTCTTACTTTCAAAAAGAAGAATGGTTCTCAGAGCTTTGGCAACCAGACCCATCATTCCCACATTACATGGTAGTCATAAACATGACAAGTGTTGGTGGAGATCTGTCATGTCACGCCTGACTGGAGAAAGTTCTGGTTCCTTTAGAAGGGGAAGATGCTCAAAAACAAGACTCAGTTTGGTGATACTTTCCTAGGAAAAGGTCAAATTTACACATGCTTATGTGTGAGTGAAGGGCAGAGGCAGGCTGTGAGTAGCAATCTGTGCTAAAAGTAAGACAAAAAAATCAAAACGCATTTATTCAATGCACATCATTAGTTACTTAATTTACATTCCTACCAAGCAGCAACAAACATCCTTCTGCTGCTTCCCATTTCCCCTCCCCCCAGTTTTTCCATTAGGAGCTCAGCTGGAGGCAAGGAAGGAATGGGAAAGGAGGGAAATAGAGAACCTAATTCCATCTATCTAGTTCTCAAAATACTGATACATAATATTGCCAATACACGTTCCCTTGACTCACGACCTTTGTGCCCCCAGCAGTCCTTACTCAGTGCTGACAGCAGAGCACCCAACCACTAACACCACATCTCAACAATCTGACTCACTTGGCACTTCTTCCACTACCTTATTTCTGGAGTTTGCCCTTCTTCCTCCTAATTGCATCCCCCCAAACCAATAATAATCCATACCATTGCAATCCAGTAATTTTATACAGCAAGAAAAAGTAATGCAATCAGTGAGAGAGCTGAAAGAATCCATTCTCTACTGTCTCGTCCTATCCTACAGTAAACATACTTCCTTAGGAGACGGACATTGCAATGAAGCAAGAACATAAAGAACAGCAAACCTGTCCCAGCATAAAGGTTTTCCTCTGTCCAGGTGAAACCCCCAGAATACACATAAAGTAAGGACCGTTCTATTTATCTCACTTGCAACTCACACAGAATTTTTTGGTGTGAAAAAGCACTTGCTATCAAGTGCTAAATATGTCCTAGGGTACAGAAGATAAAGAAAGAATACAGAGTTAAAACTCTCAGATAAAGAAAGTAACCTTAATATAAACCCTAAGCACAAAGCCAGTATTTTATAAAGTGAGCCAACAAAAACATTTTCACATTCAGAGATTTTCTTTCTTTCTTTCTTCAAAGGCATAGACAGAGATGCCCTGATCCCAAAGCAATCAGGTTACTTCTTCAGAGTAAAAGATACACACCTGAACTCAAGAGTAACAAACAGGAGGTTAAAGTGGTGCAAACATGAGAAAAGAAATCAAGTAGCTAAACACAACACTGGTTTGGGGAGCATGCCCCGGGCACGGATGTAATGCTGAAGCACACCAGCACTTTACACGGTTTTTGTAAAGAGCAGCCAAGATTTTATTGAGTAGGAGAAAAGGGTGTTTAGGTGAAAGACTGTAGTATCCCATTTCTGACTTCAGCTGCAAAGCAAATCAAAGTGTGACTTGCATTCCTACCTCAGTTTTCCATTTATATAATCATGATACTAATATTCAGATACCTTTAAAATATTTTACTAACTTTGTTTGACAAATGCAACATTAAGTTTATTCATGCTAGTCACTTCCATCATACTCATTAGCTCTACTTGAAGACATCACAGCTTTATTAGAGACACCAAAACTGCTTCATAAATTTCAATTACCTAGTACAAATCATTATTACTATTATTTTATTAACTCTTGTGTAATTGCCTGTTGTGCATACAATTACAAAGTTAATATATGCAAATCCAACTTCAGAAGTTCTGTCTGTAACTTTTATCTCCATATCTGGCACATGGGTATGCTTACATAATTTTTTCATTACTTTTAAAATCTCCAGCCTGAAATTTTCACTGTGCTCACACACTGGCATGATTTAGACATTAAAACATGGTTTTTTTATGATCTTATTATTTCCAAAGCAGCCATTTGTATCACTGAAAAAAAAAAACATCTTACCATTCAGATGTATGCAGAAATATCCATATTTACAGGAAATATTGAAAAAGAGGATCAGATCATTGTTTCTTTGATTATTCTTTTTTAAGAGTAAAACAAAGACAGCCACCTACTTGGGTCTTAGGCATAATGCATCAAGATCCCAAATTACTAAGCCCCAGCTTTCACTCAGCTGTTGCCTATTGATGGCAATGATCTGCTTTTACAGAACACCTGAGGACTTAAAATATGCACCTGAGAGAAGGCAGCATTCAGTTTTGAGCATTACTGCAGGGATCACTATTAATTGGTAAAATAACTATGTGTTCCCTGAGGCAGGGATCAGAGCTCTGGACACACAGGTAACTGAAGTACTTCATGTGGGAGCCAGATTTTCTTTTCTCATGTATTATTTTCTGGATGATGGCACAGCTTCAATAATACAGGTAGCAAGTGCAGTGCCTCTCTGCCAGTAAACTGTAGGCTTAGAGTATTTCTGGGAGTAGAGAGAGATGTGACTTTGAAAGCTGTGAGGCTGTAAAGAGAACAATCTCTCTTGCTGCACAGTTTCTCTGACAAGGTGTTGTATACCAAGGTGACACCTTCATCTCTTCTCCTACAATGAGGATGCATTAAGGAAGAAATTAAAGCTCTCTCTTCTCTTTGTAGGCATCTCTGCTCAGTAAAGAACTCGAAACAATATCCCAAATGTTTCATAATTAAATGCTTGAGCTCTAAAAAGAGACACGATGGATGATGAACCCTTCCACTCACAATTTCATACTGGTTAGATCTATCTTGTGGATCACTGTTCTGGAAACACTGTTCTGGAGGTCATTTCAAAGCATCTTTGAAATACTGTTCTAGAAGTCATGTTGATATACTCAGCTTTTCCTACAGCCCATTCAAGAAGCACAAGTGGGATTTGGTAGAGGTTTCAGATTCAGCTCCAGGGAGAAGTAATTAAAAATTAAAACATTTGGCATTTAAAGTGCTGTACTTTATTGTGCTGAATTGTTTTGGTATCCTGCTCCTAGAAACTGACACAATGAAGCTGTACTTACGTCCTGTCCTTGAACTAAACGAGGATCTGAAGGTAAACACAGCAGGTTGTTTTTAAAAGGCAAAAAGTGTGGGGGGGGAAAGGGTACAAAACTAAATTGATGGCAAGCCGAAAGTGCCAGTAATATTGCAATGAAATAAGAGACTTCAGATACGACTGTAACGGGTTTCCCTGGGCAAGGACGAGCAGGTCTTGTACAGACCCAAAGCCTCCTGGGGCACGGCGCAAAGGAGCGCCTGACACCGCGGAGGCCGCGATGCACGGAGGGCCCCAGGAACTGCACAGGAAATTATGGAACCACGATTGGAAAAGACAGGAAAACAACAGGCAGAAACTGAACGAATCACAGGGCATCTCTTGTAAATAAACATAACAACGATGGAATTACTGTCAAATCAAGTTACACGAATTACAGATCGTAAGCTGCAGCTGCAAGCAGCCGGATTGATCACTCCGAGCGGAGCGGGCGGAGGACACCTCCGGCATCCCGAGCAGCTCCTCGCCCGCGCCGGGATGCAAGGCGCCGCAGGCAGCCGCACTGACACGTTTAACACCCCCGGGGCTTGAGCCCGGTCTCCCTCCGGCGCGGGAGGCCGTGGCAGGACGAGGGAAAGCCAAGCCGCTCGTTCCGCACAGAGAGGGAACACCCGGCCCCGGGGGCCTCGGCGCCGCCTCCTCGGCCCGGCGGTCTCCGGCTCCCTCTGCCGGGGCCGCGCCAGCGCCGCCGCGGCCTCTCGGCGGGTGCAGCCCTGGCGCAGCTTCCCTGTCCCTCCGTGCCCCGGCTGGCTGAGGGAGGGGCGGAGAGGGGCCGGGCACGGCCACGGGGAGCCCCTCCGAGGGGACGCGGCCGGGCACGAGGGAAGCGCTCGGGGTGCGGCCGCTGGAAGAGGAGCCGGCCCTGGAAGAGAAGAGAAAAGCGGAGGGCGATGTTGGAGCCCTGGTGTGGAGCCCAGGGAGGGAGCGCTGCTCCGGGGGCGCTCCCGGCGCCTCCGCCGTGAGAGGCCGGGGGTGCCTCCCCGGGGAATCCCGGCAGTGTGCCCTGAGGAGGCCCGGGGAGAGGAGCTGCGGGGCTCTGCCTTTCAGCGGGTATCTGATCAGAGCAAGGCGCCTCTCCCCGGGACAGAGAAACCGCCTTTCCTGTAACAAGCGTTCTCCTTTCAGATTTGAATGGTCTCTTTCAATAAAATAAGTTGTTTTTATCGTTTATTCTGTCTGTACAAAACACACCAGATTTGTTGCTAGAGATAAAGCTATAGCAAAAGACAGAGTTTAACAAAGATATCAAAGGGTTTCTCACAAAGCAATGCTCAATACACACTTCACATTATTGATACCAAGGAAAGAAATAGATGGCCATTGTAGATTATCCATCTCTACAGAGAAAAGAACTTTCCCCAGCAGTTTTTAATGCAAAATTACACCTGGCACCCAAAATGCCCAAATCGGTCCTTTCAGCTGGATTTCACCAAGGATCCTAGAACAAAATAGTAAACCCTTAAATACATGATTGCATTAAGCTCACAGTGTCAACCTTAATATGTCACTATTGCCCTTCTGGCTGGCGAGTATCAGCCAGCATTATGTGGATATCAAAAAGCATTAAGTAGTTTGTAGGTTGCTTTCCCTTCAATCTTTCCTTGCCCAGCAGTTAGGCAGCATTTGCTAGGGATACTCTGCAAGAAATGATGTAAAAGAAACAAAGCCAAATATTGCCTCAGCTTCTATTACAGTGTGAAGCTGATATTATAGCTCAGGTAAATCTTCCTTTGAGGTCTTGTCCCCACAAACTGTTACTTAACTCACCTGCTTTTATTTTTTAATAAAATTGTCTTTAAAATGTATGTGGAACATTGGAGGGGACAAGGTATACAAGGACAGAAAGTGCACTGTCAGCCAAATAAGCAGCTAAACGCAATAAATAAATAATGAGGGGAAGCAGAAGGCCCTGAGACATGGGCCCATAAAGCTGTGGGAATGCCCAGGAGAGCAGTTTTATAAAAGAGCAAACACTACAGCTTTGCTTCCAGACAGCCACCCAGCACAGGGGATATGGAAGAGAAAGCTACCACTGATGATGGCAGATGTGGTAAGACTCCAAGTGCAGGCACAGACACTTCCAGGGCTAGAAATATTAATGCCTCACACAGGAGTCAGACAGATGCTAATTGCAGGTCACAAAGGAAAGGAGAATCAGTTCCTATTTGCAATGTTGAGCTCTGTGCGACTGTCCTAGAAAGATCAGGCAGTCTGCCATTTCAGGTCACTGAAAATCTGTGGTGTTGCTCAGCAGTGACTGAAGCCAATTCAGGGAAATTGGGAATTTTCCCCTCTTCCTTCTTTCCCTTCCTCCAAGATGAAATGGCAATGCTCACCTTTCCTAATGCCATATGTCCAACATTTGTTGGAAAGTGGTGCTGTCATGAAACTGTTAAATCCAAGTTGATGCTGTTATTCCCAAGAGTTTCATTGATTTCTTATATAGCAAGGAACATTATTAACTGCCCAGATCACCGTGTGCCCTTGGCTTCACAGTTTTCCATTTAAATAGATGGAGACTCGGGGAGATATTTTCAAATAGAGGAGCTGTAAATTTAAGCACTATTTGATTTTCAGAGGTGCTGAGATTTCTTAACTACCAGTGAAATTAATCGGAGGAGCATTTGCTCAGCACTGCTGAAAAGTAGGGTGGTTTTATTCAGGTATTGCCTCAATTTGAAAATAAAAGCCCAGTTTATGCACCTGGGTTGAAAATTTTGGTCATAATTTTTAGCAAGCATCAGTCTAATGGAAAGTGCAAGATCCATGTGGCACATGGAAAAAAATTCCTCATTTCATTATTTGCAAATGTTAAGAACAGCATTTTTGACTCAGCTTTTCTTTCTCAGTAGCACATAGTGTTCTGGAGATTACTGGGCCTGCTCTATTCTGTTCATAGATGCTCATTAATGGAATTGTCCCCTTTGGAGAGAGGGATGGGGAAGAGGGGCCTGAGGACTGACAGCGAAAACACTGATACTGGCTGTGGAAAGCCCATAAGAGGAATAAACCTATAAAAAGATGATTTTTTTTACCATGAAGATGCAAAAGGGCCCATGGTGCATTAATTTTTCATGTGGAAAAGATAGAAACAGGTTGCAAGTTTAAATAATTTACTTAGAAGAGTTAACACACTCTCTTTTATCTCTAACTCATTCATTTTTCAAATACAGATATTTCTAAAGAGCAGACTACTGCTGGCTCCTGAACAAGTTTGTAGTGGGTGTGGTTTTATTGGCTCAGTGGAAACTCCAGGTGATAAGCCAGCCCCTAATGCCAACTTATCCCACCACAGCAGGAGCAGATGAACAGCAGGGTGACCGAGAAGAAAGGTCCCATTTGTCAAGATTTCTGTAGGGAAATGCACAGGTGAAAGTCAATAAAATTTCCCTTTGAAGCAGTTAATGTTTACTGTGATATCCTTACGAATCTAGTCTCAAAGCATCTGGAACTGGTATTGTTCCTGAACTCCCATCTGTGAGGATTTCTGGGGCATTCTTTCACACTGTAGTTATTAGGTGAACAGCAAGCTTTGCTGTGCTTTAGTCATCCTGCTGCTTGCTGGGATTAATCTGTGTATAAGGCAGAGAAGCATCTCCCAAACCTTTTCTGCTGCATAGTGCAGTATTGTTTAATGTGATAATTATAATTAATACTATGCATAAGGTTGTGAATGTAACTGTGCTAAATAGAGAATAAGAACAGAAAATGTTTCAAATACACCAAAAACATTCAAAATACTTTGCAACAGCAGAAAAATGGGAGTCTGTGTCTTTACAAGCAGTCCCATCTTTCAGAAATCTCCATCTATCAATGTTGGAAGCCTTTCTTTTCCAAGAATTCACTCAAATTAGAGATCAGATCAGAAAATAAAATCTCTAGCTGCTTTCAACATCTTTCACCACAAGAAAGAGCATTATATGCATAACAATAAAGTGTATTTTTTTAAGGCACTACTGCCATGCTAGGAAAAGCAGCTTTGGAAATGCCACCACCTTGAGCCTCCTACCATGCTGGGAACAGCATTAATGGAGAAGCTGGCAGCAGAAGAGTGTCTTAATCTCTGCTGAGTGGTATTGGGGTGTAGCCACTCACAAAGGTCTTTCTACCATGCAAGATCTACTAATAAGGATTTAGATTAATGTCTCTCATCTCTTACTACAGAACAGCCTTTGTAAAAGACAAGTGTAAAAAAATAATTGTTTTCAAAACTCCACATTACAAAACCACCTGACAGATGGCAGCTGACAGTGAATGTGGCTGTTTTGACCTAACTTACATATCTGAGGAGCAAAGAGTATTCTGCATTTAGAATGAATAGTTAAATCATGCTTATATTATTTGCTAATGATTACTTTGTGAGAGATGATTATATTAGACATGAGCTATATTCCAAAAGCTGTATGACCTCATGGAACAAGCCCATATCAATCTGATTTTAGATTGCAAACATTACAGTACCAAACAGTGATGGCTATCAGTACAGTCCCTCTGTTAAAATTTCTTTACACAAAATACCCAGTGAGTAGCTCTGGGTGAGAAACTGTTCTGTGTTCAGAAACATTCTAACTCAGTGGGTAGAAACAAAAATTCTAACTCAGTGGGTAAATAATTTGTTGCAGATAGCTCAGGTAGATCAACAGTGGCAGGCTGGGCACTCTGTCTCTGTTCTCCTCTGTACCCACAAAAAAACACTTGTAAGGGTACATGCTGCAGATCAACATAAAGGACAAGCAGAACATCAAGCAATTTCTTTATGGAAAAGCTGAACGTGATGCTTTTGTCAGCTGCTTCCAGTAGACAACATGAGGCTGTGGGCAGGAAAGAGGAAGCTCTAATAGAACAAAGCTTTTCTAAAGGGCAAGTCAAGCAAGTGCTCTATAAAATTTCTGAAGAACAAGCACACTTTTAGCAGTCAAATACACTGTCCAACTGGATCTGTTTACCACCTGCCTTATCTCAGAGGCACAGCTGAATAATAACAGGGATTTTGATGATGGTGAATTGCTTAAATGTGGCTCATTAAAACCCAGAGCTACTTGTGAATGTGAAGTGTTTTTATAAGACTGAGTAATGTCAGTATCAGGGACTGACATGTAAGAATACCCTCCTTGCTGGTGGCCATAAGGTGGCCAACAATGAGGGCTGTCTGCTCGAGTGGTTTAGATTATGATTTGGTTTCACTCTGAAAAAGGGGCTTGAGTGCAATATGGGAAAAAGGGTAATATGTATAAACCAGAGAAGCTGCAGATGGACAGCTGAGTCTACATTTATATCAGTGTCACTGTCATATTAGACGGCAGCCAAGATTTATTCTTTCAGAGCTTTCATAAGGAGCTGAAGCTTCCAGGCAGGCTGGAGAGAGAACTGCTATGGGTTCTTTCAACGTGATGCTTTTCCTATTAAAGAAACATGATTAGCCTATTGCTTACTGTACCTCTTAACCTTGGTGATTTGAAACCTGTTTCATGCTGACCATGGCTGGCTATGATCTCAGTGCACAGAACCTTGCTGTGAAGGCATTTGGCTTCCCAAGAGGGATGATTAGTGACTCCCCCACCACCATCACACAGACTAGGAAAATAACATTTATCTGACCTCCCCAGAAAATCTGAAGCCTCCAGAAGCCTTGGCAGCAACATGAAGTAGATACTGACCAGTAGGAATCTTGCAGCTAGTATCTCTGGCCCAATCCTGCCAGCCCTCAGAATGTACTTGACCTTTGCATTCTTCAAGGAATACTCATACTTTTCTATCAGTTCCTGAGCCACCTTTTTGTTGTCATGAACATAACAAAGGAAATGTGTATTCACTGAAGCTGGGGACTTTTCACCAGAACTTTTCTATTAACATTCATTCTGAATCCTTATCCACAAATGTGAAATGTTGGGCTCATATTGGTTATCACTTCATGTTAAGTAGAACAATTGATTCTTCATGGAAAGGAAGTACTGGCACAGAGGTATCAATCAAAATTCTAGTCTCTAAGCCTCAACTGTGTTAGCACATGGGAACCAGAAGAATGTGTCAAAAGAATCAATGTGCCTTTACCCTTCATTATATAGTAATAAAGAAGAGTTTCTGAATCTGTATCTGACTTATTCTTCTCCCTTTTTTCTCCCCAAAACAGGACAGCAGAATATACACACACCAACTTACACAAACCTAGTATTTAAGACATCAGAAAACCGATTATAATACTATGCTCTGTCAGCTCCCCAGAGATTTTATAACAGTTCATAATTGCTAATTCAGGCTCAGAAACCCTGGTGAGATAGGCTGGAGCCAGTATTTTCATTTTTAAATATGAGTAAACTGAGACAGAGTGAGTGAGTTATGGCTCATGGAGTATTGCTTCAGGAAGACATCTTAGAAACGTGGCTCTGCTGCATTAGAGCAGCCTGGTTAATGAAGGCTCGTGCCCCATTCTCACTGAACTCCAGAACAGTGTGCCTACTGAGCTTAACGGTCTTGGTCACACATGGGCAGTTCACCACCAGATAAGTCAGGGGAAGGTATAAAATTCCTTTAGCATGAATTCACATCATTCCCAGGGCATACATTAGTCACTCTTATTAAAAACACTCTCTCCCTCTTGCTTAATTGCACTAAAATCTTTGTGTCCTTTCTTCAGGATATAAAAGGGATAAAAAAAGAAATAAGTAATTCTGGGGGCAGGGATGCTGGTGTTTGGGTATCCTTTACTCATTAGAGAATGAGGATAATCTGTTAATGGTGTCACAGTGAAAATACTGCTCTCCTTCAAACGCTTCAGAATCATAAAGAAAGCTGATTTTTAGTGGTTGGTTACATATTCATTTTAATGGAATTTTCCTTTTCCACTTGTTAGCCAAGAAAGCGAATATTTCAGATTACTGCTATCCCCTGCACTTTTCCATGTTCTCCTAGGGAGGTGACTATATCCAGGAGGCAAATGAAACCTGCTTTGGTTCTCTCTAAATATTTGAGTACCCGGGATTCCCTTCCAGGGGTTTTTCATTTAGCTGCCTTTCCTGCATATACGTTTCAGCTGATTTAAGAAACTCATCCTACTTTTCCCCTGAGAATACTCAGTCAAGTATCTGATTTATCATGACAGTGTAGAAGACAAGCACTTTTCCATGTTCAGTTCAAGACATCTTTGCAGTCTTTCTTCTCCTGCACCTCCACACTCATACTAGCTTTGCAGAGCTGTAACTTGGACAAACTAATACCATGGATATGACTATGCAGTCATCTCTCTGTCTTCTGGGATTGGATTATTCAGACTGTGGTTTATCTCTAGTATGGCTGCAGAGGGAGTTGGCTCTGATACAATTTGTGTTATTGCTTAGGTAGAGAACAATGACATGCCACTTAGAGGCTTGGAAATCACAGAGCTAATCTGTGTTGCATGGAGCCCCCACTATAAACCTTTGATTCAAAGCACCTCAGTGCCTGTGCCACACTGGCCAGGAGCAGGTGGGCTGTCAGGAACAGTGTGCAGGAACAACTTCCAGAGCCACAAGCAGTGAGACTGAGTACAGCTGTGCACAGCAGCTCTGTGCTGGCTGGATCTGAGCCAATGCCACGCAGAACCACTGCCTGTGCACTGCAGCTCTGTGCTCCTGGTTCCAGTGCTTGTTTGTTCAAGCCACAGTGCAGCTGCAGACCCAGATCCAGGCTAGCACTGCACTGGATTAGTGAAGCCTCTCTGGAAGACTAGGGAATGCCAGTGTGACAGCAAGAGCCAACCTAGCTCTGATATAGCCAGATACCAGGCTCAACTGAATTCAGCCCTGCACTGGACACAGACATTGTGTTTATTTTATTGTGGTCTCAGGTGCACCCAGTAACACATGTACAGGCTTCTCATCTCACAGGTCTACCCACTGCCTCTGATAATGGAAATTCTACTTTAGGTTCTCTCTCCCATCTCTTATCCAATAGTACTTATGTATATGGGAAGAACAAATGTGGCTGAGATTTGCAAATTGCCAAACACTGCAACTGCAGCAGCTCAGTATCCACATTTCCATTCTTAGTTGAATTTTGCAAGAGATTCTAAAGATGCCCAGATATGACTTTATCAAGCACAGCTTCATTCTTGGCTCATTTGTTGCCTCTGATGTTTTACTTATTTACACACAGATAAGATCAACAGATTCAACCTAGAGTAGCACCTGTCTTACATTTCCAGGAGGCTAGGGAATGTCCAGGCAGCATGCCAAGACTGAGTATGCTACTGGAGAGGCCACCTAACACAGAGAAAAATGGACTGGTTTCTCTAGCAAGGGTGCTAACTTAATTAACTGTAGTTTGTAATAAATCTGATATGCTTTGGGCCCTTAATGTTCAAGAAAAACAACTCTTTGGAGGGAAACAAGAGCAAATAATTGTTTGGACTAGCTGAGTATGGCTACCATTCCTCTACTTCTAGCTCTGTTCCCAAGTCCCCGGCTGTCATTTTTGCACCCTTGGTGTGTGTGATTTCCTTCAAGCTGATTTAATAGAAAGCATATTTGCACATTTCATCTCACTTCAGCTTCTCCAAAACTAAGCTTCTTTCAGATTTTTGGCTTCCTGTACCTGCCATTTTTGCCACAGCTTCTAATTTTTCTCTTTGTTTTGGCTGAGATACAAAAATTGAGATCCTGAGCGACTTTGCTTATTGAGGTTCCATTTTTTTGAAAGAACCAGGAAATAACTCAGTTTTCTTCATGGAAAATTCTATTGGCTGTTTTTCTTTTTAATACCCCTTCCATCTTTTTCTTAAGGATCTGTACTGCCCTTTTTATTTGTTCTACTTCTCCATGTCTTTTTTTTCCTCTTATTTTTCCTTACTTTTTGCTCCTCTAACCTTTCATTTTCTCTCCAGCTTCTCTCCACTGTGGAGCACAAACACCTGTTTCCTGCAGTCCTGCAGAGTTTTTCTCTTGCCATGCTTTGTATGAAAAGCCTTCCACCTTTAAAATGGCTTCCACCTTTAGAGTAGAAAAGTCTTAGTGTTAGCCTTAATATCTGAACATAGCATGGAGTTTTGAGTGTTATGTTTCAATTTTCCTGTCCTCTGCACTGCCTCCTCTTTCTGCATGTCATTCTCTAGTATTGTCCTAAATTCCTAGACAAGCTGTGAGGACACATGTTTATTCAGAAGTTTCACTTGAGGGGTGAAGTCAATGTCACAGTTTGCCGAGGCTTATAGGAAGTTTTGAGGTGGTCATTGACTGATAAATAATCCCAGGAGAATGAATAAAGTCCACAGACGAATCACTGCCTGCCAGTAGCATATGACAGGCTGAGAAACCCATTTGAATGCAGAGGTATGTACCAAGATTCACCGAAAAGGGAATTTCAGGAGGGGTGTTTAAAATGAAAACTATGTTTTGGCAAATACAATTTACATCAGAAAAATGTAAGCCTGTAACTTTCCATCTGCAGTCAAACTACAGTCATACGTGATCCTCTACATGCCTGCAGGGACCTGTCTGGTGGACAGAAATGCAAGTTTGATTTTCACTCTTTAATCTATAAAATGAGGCACAACTTTGCCATTTTTGAGCTTGTATCCTACAGGGAATTTAAACTGTCCTATAACCAATGGATTGTAAATCCCTTACCTGACGTGGTAGTGAGTGATACTTGTTTGCTCCTTCCCTGCTACAACCATTAGAGAAGTGCTTTCTCTTGATCAGAGGCCACAAAATGGATTCCTACAGATCTCAGGCTAGCCACTGAGTTAGTTAGCCTCTTCTCTTTCTGTCATCAAAAGAAGTGTATAGAATGATTAAAAAGAGGCCATGAACATGGAGGACAGTACAATTATTTCAAATTCATGCTTTCACCAGCTGTTAATCATGCCAGCGGTTTCCTCCCACTCTGCTTCATGTGCTGAGCCTCCTCATTTCCTTTAATCATTAATTAGAGCACTTGTCAAGCAAAAAGATTCTCACAAAGTCCAAGGCTCCTCTGAATTTAGTGATTGCCAGCCCTGTCAGCCTTTCAGTGAAGTTTATTGGTTATGTTTTATCAACTCCATTCACAGTAGAACAGTTTATCACTGTATTGATCCTTGCTGGTTATATTGCGGGATAGCCACTTTCCTGACACATACTAGTGCCAAAGGGACACTTGCACCAAATACATGCCATAAAGTGATTGCCCAAAAGAGCAATAGCAAGAACCAAAAAGAAGGAAACAAAAATGTGCAGAGCTTAGGACTTATTAATTTAAGGTTCTCTGTTTCATGTATTGCTTTCTCCTCCCTCTTTCAGCAGAGGGATAGATGTTCCTTCCTGCCCATGTACATTGTGTGACGTCCTAGTCTGAATTTAGTTGTGGTGTTTCATAGAAACACACCAGGCTGAGCATCAGTATAAATACAGAGACTTCTGTGTCTTGATTTTTTTGCATAGTGAAGCCATAAGTCTTGTTTGGTAATCTAAATCCTGCTGAAGGGAAATTTAGACAAAACAGTAATTGAAACACAGATGTACAATGGTGAAATATGAAAGACAGCTGTTACAATCTCTTTTGCCTCAAGGTATGAATGAAAAAAAAATCCTGACATCTCTAGTTAAATTTCTTATGTGGTAGGATACTTGCAGTGAATTTTGAGGAAAGGCCTCCTGGGACAGAATATACTAGCTGCTTTCTCTAAGTATAAAACTACAATGAAAACAAAATCTGTCTTCTACTGAGATGTCACTATTCCGTGGTTTCCATTTTCATGTAATAGACATTTGGAAAAGTCCCTTTAAATCCATAATCCAGTCTCTGGTACAAAAAACCAACTTATTTTCATTTAGAATCATAAAACCATTTAGGTTGGAAGTGACCTCTAAGATCATCAAGTGCAACCGTTAAAGCAGCACTGCTGTGTTCACCACTGACCCATGTCCCTGAGTGCCACATCCACACGTCTTTTAACCACCTCCAGGGATGGTGACTCCACCACTTCTCTGAGCAGCCAGTTCCAATGCTTGGCAACCCTTTTGGTGAAGGAATTTTCCTTAATGTCTAATCTAAACCTCCCCTGGAGCAACTTGAGGCCATTTTCTCTCTTCCTATCACTTGTTACTTGGAAAAAGAGACCAACTCTCACCTCACTTTACTTTCTCACTTTCACCTCACATCTCCTTTCAGGTGCAAGAAATTTGCTTGCACAGAAGTGCTTTGCCACAGACCTATTTTTTTGTGTTTGAAATTTAGATTTCAAGTTCCTTGAGACAGGAATCCCATATTTTGCAACACAGAGGTCTTTAGAATACACTGAGGTGACTTTAAAAATACATTAAAAATAAGAAAACATAATGTGGCAATGATTCTGAGTTTCATGGACCTCCATTATTGTACATCTCCACCAGTTTTTACTTCTCATAGAAAGGATTTTGCATTAGACTTGGAATTAAAGATTGCACGTGGACAAACTGGGAGCAAAGGCTATACGCATAGTGTTTTTGCAACATTTTAGTTACACAGACCTGCTGGCACCCATATAAGTAAAGACAAATCTCCCCACCTAGCTAACTAATCAGGAGACTGTTTTCACCACAGACATCACCGAAGGCATTAGCTCAGGAAGCTTTTTATAGTGTTTCTTGCTCATTTAAAGATCCCTTTTTCTTGTGAAAACACCAGCACTTTGGGGAAGAGGTTGCCTTCAAGCCATTTCTCAGACATGCAACTTTGCTATTGCTAGGACACTGATACCTCCTTCTGCTTTAACATAAGATCTTTACATTCTGAGCTTTTTCTGAACTTCTACATTATAGAAACTACTATTGATTCAGCCACAGAGCTTAATGTTACAATCTTAACTTACCAGGCCCATCCTAACTACCTAGGCATGGGTGGTGCTCATGGCTGCAGTACCTGAGTGCCCAGGCAGACAACAACTCAACATCATTTTTATTGAATAGTAATAGAGTAAACCAGATAATTGTGCAGTTTTGAGATCAGAAGGGTCTCTCAAAGGTACCCATAATCTGCACTGCCTGTGCCACTCTGTTAATTGTTCTTACCAGAGTTCATTTTCTAAGTGACATGGGACAGGAAAGAAGCAGAAAGAATTTCTGAAAAATCATGGCATTCTTGGTCTCTGGGCAATGATGACAGCAGAACAAATTGACCTTATCTATCACTGATGAACATTCCCCATAAATACATGCAATTCAGGAAAGCAGCTGATATTGCAGCTTCTTTGGTAAAACTCTGTGATTCAGTGTGTACTGCACAGCACTTACTGTGTAACTTCGTGGAACTCCAGGATTTATAGCAGTTCAAACTATGCAAAATCATTGCCAAACACTGTGACTTGTGTGAGGCAGAATTGGAAGAGTAGAAACGGGATAAATATAAGACATTGTATTTACTTGGTTTAGCTACTTGGTTGGAGCTTTGATATTTATTTGCCAGTTAGCTGAGACACTTGGGGAGCTGGATCAAAGAAAGCTTTTGTGTGTGTGTGTCTGTGAGCATCTGCATTTTTTTGTACATACACGTGCATAGATTCATACATCTGTAACCTTATCAGTACTGAAAAGTGGGTGAAGGGTCTTCTAGTCTGTCTAGACTCACATGGTGGTAGTAGTTGTACAAGCAATATCTATGACCAGTAGATAAATCTCAGAAAAATGCCCTGGAGGTCTTTTTAAAAAAATATTCTTACTACTCTACTATTCCTATTTTTGTCATAATGCTACCATATGCTTGATGCTTTAGAGGTGTGAAGTACTAATAGAGTATAGAAAATACCTATAAATACTACATATGCCACAGACCTTAGACTATACCCTTCCTGATTTACAGCCTTTAAGTACACACCATCTGCCTGATTTTGACTAACAAGGGGAGGGAGAAAGGAAGAAGAGTGGACTTGGGGGTTGAAGAGCAGAATATGACAATTGTTTACATAATTTCTGTTTTGAAAACAAAGGCAGTTAGGGTAACAAAATTCTCACACTAATGTTGCTTGTTAACATTAATTAACTTGATGATATGCATACACTGTACCTCTCAAAATCACAGTGACATTTTTCACAGTGCTGCTTTCCAGCACCTGATACCATTGTGACAAGACATTATATGAAACTCCTTTATTACTATGGCTAAGAATATAAAAATCTAACAGATGTCTGAATGACAAACATGTAATTGAATAAATCATACTATGCTGTGCACTGATATGTCTACTGGGAACTGGAAAAAGCAGCATCTACTTTGTTCTGGCTTTATTTTTCCGCTGTGGTTGCAGCTGGAAACTAGTGCATAGGAGCAGTGTGTTGTGTGTATTCTGAAGAGTCCCACTGAGTCTGCATTTCTTTGCACTCTGTTTCAGGATTTTTTAGGATGGCTTGCTGACTTCACTGACTCATGTTGCCCTCTATAAGGTGAGTCTTAAGCAGGCTGATACACTTGTTCTCTCCCAGACTCGCTAGTCACTAACATGGACATGCCCCCAGTATGATGACATGAAAAGTCATAGTTTTCAGGGTAAGGTGAAACAGTACGAATAGTGCTTTACTATGAACAACAGGGGTTTGATTTTTTTATTGTTATTTTATTAGAAATCTACTGAGCACCTAGAAAGATTAGATTTGCCAGGATCAATAAGAAACTCTCATATTTTGATATTGCATGTGTGGAACTACAATGCAGTACTACATTACTGTAATAGCTCAGCAAAGATCCTTGAGCATGTTGCATCTTGTGAATTTGCTATAATGGAAGAAAATATTTCTGGTCACTTCAGGAGCAGGGGATGTCTTTACTGTGATTCCCCAAGCTTCACCATGAAATTCAAGTCATAGTCAGCTGTAGGCAGTAGGAAGTCAAAGCTGACTGAACACTCTAACATATGATGCCTTCTGTTCGCTCTTCAGTGTTTCTACAGCTTTCAGTATTCAGATATTCAACTTTAAAAGCCTTCCCCAATTTAACACAGAGCCCTTGATGCATCCCTAACTAGGGAGGATGAAATGATGAGCCAGGCACACAGTGCAGTTCTGCTAAGGATAGTCTCTGTGGCAAATCTTTGAAAAGCAAAAGATAAACTCCCACTGGAATACACAAAGAACCAATAACCATATGGGGATTGTGATGTTGAATATATCAGAGAAATCAAGAAAAAATATATCTCAGGATAAGTCACCATATGGCAGGCATCAGCAAGGCTTAGATATTCTCCTCAGCTTGGGCTATTTTTTACACAGGTCACAGAAAAAAAATGCTAATACCAGGAAAAAATATGAAAGATCAAAGTTTGCACACGAGTTAAAAGCATCTCAACATGTGGGCACAGCATGTAATCCATGGAGCAAAATAAGCAATGTAATATATTGCCAGCTGATTCTTCCAACACCTGATTGCACACAGGGGTACAGCCATCTCAGTTCCCTCGGCCTGCAGCCTGCTCTTCTGACCACCAGTACGTGAACCATGAAGAAAAAAGGTAATCAGACCTCGTATGGGAGGACAAAGAGTCATCACATGAGGAGATAATCAGAATTTCTCTTTGTCTGAATTTTACACCGTGCTGATTACCCCAGTTTCTGAAAATGCACTTTAAACAAAAATTAAACTTATTTTTTCCCTCTCCCTCACCCTGCATGTCTTCTCAGGAATTGCTTCCTGACTGTCTTCTGTCCAGGGCCACTCAACAGGTCATGTATGTTTTAGAGAATGTTTCTCTTCAGTTAAAGCATCGCACACCAGTCCTTGCCAACAGCAGTGGAACAGGTTTGACAGAGCAAGAGATGTGTGACAGCATCGATGCTAGGAACAGTTTCTTCCATTTCTGGAGGCAGTTCATACATTCACAAACTGGTCAAATTTGTTTTGTAATGCACTGGTCTATCGCTTACGGGAAGTGAGTTAGCAATTTCCAAGGTAATTCCCCTATTTTCCTGTCAACAGCTGTGACAGGAGGCCCCGGAGAAATAACCATTAAGCAAACATCTGTGTACTTCCTATCTGTCAACATCTCAACAGCTTCAGAAGTGGGGACTGACATGAAGGACCTGTCAGCTTTACCAGAGCCTGGATTCTGAGGCTGCTGAGATTAGCAGAAACTCTGTCTCAACAGTGATAAAGACCCAGAGAGATACTTAACTGCACAAAATAGCAAATTGCTGTTTTCCTAAATGTATTTGGTTTGTCTTGATACAATATATGTCATTTTTTACAGTAAAACTCTCCCTTGAGAATCTGCTGCAGGATTAGCATTGTCATCTGTCTAGTGATGATACATCGTACTGTCAACTTGTCAAAATGATTAAGCGAACAAAAAAGCTAAATTTTTAGCACTTTCTTGATAAAGTAAATGCAGAAGAAGGTTTTTTCTGTTTGTCAGCATCTGCTATGTTTTAGTAATTTGGCTCTGATGGTAGAGGGAAAAGGGAAAAGACAATAAGGAGAAAGACAGGTAAGGAAACCCTTTAATCTTGAGAAAAACAAGACACTGATCTGCCCATCAACCTTAAGATTAAAATCACTCAATAAACAATGGGCAATTTTATTTTCACTTAAGAGGAAAATGTGAAAACAACTTGCTACTTCACAATCTCAGAAGTACAATCTACAAAACACCTAATAGTTTCTAGAATATTTTCAGGGGAATAGAATATGTTAGTTATCTTCCTTGCCACAAAATGGGCCGGCCAACACTTCCCAACTACACCTGAAATAACGCTTTTGCACAATACCTAGCAGAGAATATTTTCTTCAGCTAGATGACTAGCAAACCATTATCTTATGTCACCAGGAAGGTGCTCCAACTAATATTAGTGACAGAGATTTTACTGTAATTACCTCGATACAAACTTGTAATCAAGTTGAAAACGTTTAATATTTCAGATGTAGATGTTACAGAAGCATCTTAATGGAATAAAAGTCAACCACTACATTTGATACAGGATTGCTACAGGCAGCCATGTACATTCTCTGTGATGTCTTAGCAAAAGGCACATGATTTGGCTTGCCCCCTACTGCAACCAGTGGAGACAATTAGAGATCATATTCAATACACGTAATATAGGTATCTGCCAGCTTCAAAGTTCAGCCTACTTTCAACTAACTGCATAGAAAGCCAGGATTTCACAGCCTTGGAAAGCAGATGATATAACTATTTTGTCATCTTTTGACCTTAGAAATTGTTACAGGTAGACACCAGCCTTACTTGTAGGTGAACTGGTTGTTGTGGTACTGAATATTCATGTTTGATCAGCTCCTATCTCCGTCAGAGAGGAAAAGATACTTGGAGTGTTTACAAGAGCATCTCCTTGACTCCATATACGCATATGGATCATATGATAGCCTAAAGTGAAGGGCCAGGCTCTTCATATACATAAATATGGCCAGTTGCTTCATATACATAAATATGGCTAAAGGATCATTTTCTGAAGATGAATAATAAGCCTTCTTCCTGTTTTCTTATCCCACTGAGAGAATGTCTGAAATGTGTAAGTTAAGCTTAGAAATCATAGCATTTAAGTTATTGGGACAATCATTTCCCTAAACAGCTACCACTGGGAGCAGTTCAGAGTTAATGCTTGGAAAATAAACAAGAAAATGCCCTGGAGTATCAGTAAACTTGTGGCTTGTGTTTCTGAGGCTGCCAGTATTAACAATGACATGAAGGGAAAACAGCATCCTCTTTGAGCAGATGTTTTATTCACCCTGGTCATGTATTAGAACCCCCACGTGTTGGGCCATCACCCAAAGAGCTGTGCGCCAGTGCGAGGGACAGTGGAAGTTCTTAAACACACCATCAGTCAAGCCTGAATCTGGCAAATGCTGGAAGATTATGGAATTTCTTGCTGTAAGTCATGGGGCCTAGTCTAGTTTGAAACAAAAAGAAAAGTAATTTTAATGGAGAATTCAGATCTCATGAAATATGCAGGAGAACACATTTATACTATTGCTCCTAGTTCCAGAAAAGTAGAAAGAATACTGGAGCTTGCTGGCTGTTCTAATCAGGGGCTAATACTAAATTACAATTTTGCCAAAACTTTCTCCAGTTAGTTTTCAAGACTTTGACAGTACTAATCCTGTATTCAGTGCTCTCTGCCCAAATACTTCCCCAGGTCTGCAGCTGGGAGCAATGCTTTTGACAAGGGAGCTGCTGGCATTTCCCATCATTTAAATAAACCTTTACGCCAAACCTATATGAGAACATGGACAAAGAAGATGTCTGTGAAGTAATTATATGCTTTATTCCCCTTTCTGTAGATTCCAGGATTTCTGTATTCCCCTTTCTGTTGTATATTCTCTCCAACCTGAGAGCTGGAGAACAGAACTGTCGCTGCCAGAAAGCCCTTCACACTGGAGTTACAAAAGGATGAAAGCTGCTGGGAGCAGGACAAGAAATCAGGACCATTAAACATATGGGAAAAGAGTTAACTGTACACATCAACTGGAAAGCTGTTGACTGGGAATATTTGTACACCCCGACTGTTACCTCCTGTGTTTTTGCTGAAAACCACATTTCTTCTAACAGCCTCAATTGCAAAGTTGTGCTTTTTTTTATGCCTCCACTAGGTTTTAACCAAGACAGTACTATGACAGCATCAAAAGCACAGGTAATTCCTTTCCTTGTTCCATTCACTTCCAAAGGTAGTCATTTCTATCTGGTATTATCATGAATTACCAGATAAAACAAAATATAACTATAATGTAAGTTTATGTATTGGCAGCAAACTTCTACTAATACTATATAGCTTAGAACATGGCCAAAGGATCATTGTGACATATATTCCATTTATATTAATAAACCCCAATTTATCTGTTTATTAATAGTGAAACATTTAAGCTAAAGAAATACACCTATAAAATAAAGCATCACCTCCATTATGTCATACTGAAGTCTGAGCAGTGTAAGTAGCAATAAAACCATACTATGTCAGCAAAAAATATCTTTTCACCCAGCAGTTGATAACAAAATGTGATAATGTCACATCTGAATTAAAACAACAAGGATATTTATGGAGAGGTTTAGCACAGAGCATTCAGCACAAAGAAGACACCTGACAGAAATAGATCTATTTCTACCACATTCTCCTTTCTTAAAATACATAGCCTAAGTGTTCATTTCATTAGACTGCTGGAAAGCAAGACCTTTTCAGATCCTTATAGTGGCATTGGTTTAACACATTGCAATGATGGATTCATGGTAATTTGCCTTGTAAACAGATTGCACTTATAGAACTGCACCAGGCAGCCTCAGCTGTGCCTTAAGCAAATTTCTAATACTCTTACCATGCCCTTCATTGATACATGCAAGTACATTTGTTTGTGCATGATCTATTCATACATGTGCCTAATGAAGCCATTAAATCAAGCTGCAAAATGACTATTTATCAAAAAGTAAATACCTCTGAATAGAGCTCAGACTTGGTCTCATGCATCCCCAAGGTAAGGGCAATTAGGAGTAATTGTTGCTAGAATCACTTTCACATGGTTTTTAAGCAGCAATCCTGAACCTGTAACAAAGCTGACTACCATAAGCCCACATTTTCAAAGCTCACAAATTCTCTGTATTGAATGTGGGATCTCTCATTAGCAAAGCATGTGCATGAGCACAGCTGATTTCCTTGTGGCCATTTGCATACATCAGGTGTGCAGAAATATGTGTGAGCATGTATCACCTACAAGGAAAAGAGGTCTTTGCATTAAATCAGCACAGCTGTGTCTCAGTCTCTGCTCTTGCCCAGGCATGAGCTCCAAGCAGTAGATCAAACTATTGGAGAGTAACTGAGGCAGGAGGAAGTAGCTAAGGGTAGATCAGGGAGGATGCACTGGAGACCAGTTACATCTCCATGAGGATTTCAGCCTGGAGAACAGGAGACTCAGGGGAGACCTTGTTACTCTCTACAACTCCCCAAAAGGAGGCTGTAGCCAGGTGGGAATCAGCCTCTTCTTCTGGGCAACCAGTGACAGGATGAGAGGGCACAGCCTCAGGCTGTGCCAGGGGTTGGACATCAGAAGGAATTTCTCCACAGAAGGGGTGACTAGACATTGCAATGGACTGCTCAAGGAGGTGGTAGAGTCACCTTCCCTGGAGGTGTTCGAGAAATGACTGGAAATGGCACTTAATGCCATCATCTATTTGACAAGGTAGTGTTCAGTCAAAGATTGGACTCAATGATCTCAGAGGTCTTTCCCAATCTAATCAATTCCATGATTCTGAGCATGACCAAAGCCCTTGGCTATCCTATAACTGTGCTTCCCTGGCTGGGGCAGGTTCATTACCTACATACAGCACATGCAGGTGCCGAGCGGCAGCTCCTGTCTTCTAAAAGCCACACCACAAGTGCGAGTGAAGGACTGTGAATGAAACTGGGGACTGACCAGCAAGTGTCAGGTAAAAGCATACATATGACCTGGCAGATGTGAAAATGTACAAGCTGGTGCACAGAGCAGAGAAAGGGTCATCTTCATTTCCTCCTCAATAGACACACAATGGGAACACTGAGGATGGCTTTTGCAGAGGAGATAATTAACTCACAAATACATTTAGTGCCTTGAAGAAGTCAATGAACACAAGGATACCAGTGATCTAGTGGATATATGTAGGTTCCCAAAAAGAAACTGACTTGTCATAGGGTGTAGAATGTCCCCTCACAAAAAATAATATTCAGACAATAGAAACCCAAATAGACCTTGTATATGATAAAAATGCCTCCTTCTTGTCAACTGGATTTTATTCTAGAGATGGTGATATTTCAGTGCTAAGAATATCACTATCTTCCTTATACACATGCTGTGAACATTCACATCCAAAAAGCACAGGGAGGTGTTTGACCAAACAGAGCTACAGATGCGTTTCCATGAACACATCAAGAACAACCAGCCCTTGCCCTCTCTGCAAGGCAGAAGGGTTCCTGTGCAATCAGACTGTTTCTGAGGGGAACAAAGATTTGTGAATATTTCAGTTTCTCCCTGAGTCATGCAGTCTTCAAGGAAAAATACTTAGCAATTTAAACATCAACCTTCAGGTTAATGTTTACCACCTTAAAAAGCAGACAACAAAGAACAGTCATTCATAAACAGGACTAAAGTTGGCACTGCATAGACCAGGCACTTCCCAATGACTCAGCTGCAAGAAGGGGTATTTTTGTGATGCATCTACTCTTATTAAATGGGATATGCTTTTATCTCTATATCTCAGTTCTTACTTTTGAGGCAAAACCCACACACTTTTCCAGCTGCAGAAGGTCAACATATTACTGGATGAGAAAAAGGGAAAAAGAATGGCAAAGCATGGAAATAGAGAGACTCAAATAAGATTTTATATGATTATTTCTTTTTTGCCTTGAGCTATAAGGCAACCATTGCCTACTTTCCAGGATGTTTAATTTAATTAACACAGCCTAAAAGGATATTTAAGCAGCAGTTAATAGAGGGTAAAACACAAAATGAATAAGCAGCAAAAATGTTGTGTTTATGTGCATTTTGCTTTGTATTCTAAAGATAAAATGATTGTGATTTGATCTGTATATGGTCTTTCCAACTCATACTCAAATGATGTGTCACGGTGTTTTAAGCTTCAATTGCCACTGCTCATTAACAAGCGAGTCCATCACTTAGAATTAGAAACAACTTCGAAATAAATCCTCAGGCTGTAGCACTGACAGTGCTGACTGCACTTCATTACTGCTTGGAAAGGCAGCTGTATTTCCACTTCAGTCTGCACTCCCTTCATGAGCCCTTCCTGCTGATGATTTTACTCAAGCACAAAGATAAACTGGACCCTTACCAGAGCAAGGAGAAAGAATATTTCTTCTTAGCTTTGTTCTCATCTAACTTCTTTTCCTCCTCTATATGCTTCACTGTTTTTTCTTCTAGTCTAATATACCCAACACTCACTACGAATGTCGTTATCTTGAACACAATCAAAATTTTGCTGAGGGCTGCAATGAAAATTTCCCAAAGGCCTCAAGAGGCCTCTGATTTGTCAAGACAGCAAAAATCATTGACTCTCTTTTTAACTTGGACACATGACCTGGGAATGCAGATGGCTCCAGCATGAGCTTCTTCTCATTAAGTGGATGGCACTTTCTGCCTTACTTTCAGCCTCTACCCTCTTATGCACATATCACTTCAAAAGTAAGGCTTCCTCGCCTCAGTATTTCCATATGTCACAATTTAGTAACTGAGCTGAGTGGCAGCTTATGCTTCAGAATCTACACATCTGCTTCTTAAAATGAACAGGAGGATCTGACACTTAAAAATCTCATTTTAATTCTCAAAATCTAATAATAACTGTCAAGCATATTTACTATTGTATGACTAATCAAGACAAAAGAAATTAGATTTAATTAATTATGGCATTGTATGGTTTGCTGTGGTACCTCAGCTTGATCTTACAACTTAGTATCATCTTTTTTTGAGTTTGACCTCTCCACTTTCTAGGTAACAAAGGTTATGTACTTTTATGAAGGAAATAGCATGACACACAAATATTTAGAAGATTACATGATAGAGGAATGTAATCCCTCTAATGGAGAACAGTAACTCCTTTAGGGCATGAAGTTCTGAAATTCAGGCAAGGGTTACAAAAATTCTGTTTGATATGTGAGGCTGATAAGCCAGGAAGATAAAGGTCTAATATTCATGAATCAAACATTCAGTGTTCCCACCTTTCATGGTAACCTGATAGAACTCAAGGGATTTTTTCAGCTACAAACCTCTGAAAAATCAAATCTTTTTTGGTTTGTTTTTTGAAAACAGAATCCCAAGTCTCAGTATTTACCCACTTTTTTTGTGAAAAAAGTGAAATACTCGTTCATACCCTTCATCCAGAGAGTATAGCAGCTCATCCTGGTAGAAACACCTAGCAGTTCTTGGTCCAAACATTTGCAGTAGCTTCATGGATGTCCACTGGCCTGAAAGGCACTGTGAAAATCACCAGCATTTTCTATGTTGATATTAAGACTGTGTCATTCATTCTGAGTTAATATATCAACGATGAGGTTATTAACTTCCTTGTTGTGATGAGAAATCAATATGGTTCTGTCCAAACTCTTCTATTCACACATGCAATATGTGAGCAACATCAGACAGGTTCTAACATGATAATAAAACTACAGACAAGCCGTTAAGCACAAAAGATCACTTTATTTTTCAAATCACACCTCTCTCATTCTTGAAAAGGTGTATTTCTAATTGTTACTATTTTAAATATACTCTATATTTTCCTGTGAAGTTAAATACTTTGAAGAAGAATCTCCAAAGAAATAAATACAAAGCACAACACTTTCACTTTATTATTTGCTTTGAGCATTTTCTGGTCCTGCATCTGACTCTGGCACTCTGCTGCTCTTTGAAACTCTAAAATCCACAGCCAGCCTTCCTTGTTTGCCACAGCCCTCTGCTTATCAGCTGTTAATACAAACTGTTAATACAATGCCAGAGCATGCACAAAATAGCTTACAGCAGTTTAATAATTCTAAAACTTTCATTACAAATACACACATTGCTACTAAGGAATAATTGGGATGCTTCTTTTTCTGGATGCTCATAGAAAATTTCATGTTACAAAATGCTTGTTTGATGATGTGCATGTCTGCTGGTGAAAAGGAAATCAGTACTAACAAGGTTTCCTGGGTTGTTCAATGGATAACGTACAAAACCAGACAATTCCCAAAGTTATCAACTGGATCACTGCAGCACAATCTGCAACCACCATTTTACCTGAAACCTAATTAGCCCAAAGGGTTGGTAATGCATATCTGCTGCAGTATAAAATAACAATAAAATGACACCAAGGTCATCAGAACACGCTGTGTGGGGTTTATTCTCATATGATGAGCACAGTCCAATGCAATAGCACAGATCCTGCAGCCAGGAATGGAGGCCTGATGATGCAGTTTTATGACGCTTGTCACGATAATGGAGAGGTGGAAGTTGTCCAGTGCAGGCAGCATCATGTCCCTTCGAAGAGAAAGTTGAAGCACTTCCCAATCCAGAAGCTGTGCTCCTGAAAAGCTTTTCTTGAAAGAGGTATCAGCAAGAGCCTGAACAGGGGTGGCTGTGAATTCATCCCAATTACATGTCTCACTTGGGACAATGTTCCTGAAAATGCAATCAGGGTCTGGCAGGTCGATTTTGCTACATACACATGCACTTAAAGAACATTCAAAGACTATAATAAAGTCTAAAAGCTGTAGCTGAAACTCGTACCTGTTCACTACAAAGCCTGAGGTAGTTTAGAACCACTCTATGAGAAAGAAGGAAAGGGATTTAATGCACAAAAATTTCAAGATACATTTATAATTGCTACAGAGAAGGGGAGCACAACATAGTGTAAAATGGATTTAAATTACTGTCTGTCAAGGAAGAGGAGCCAGTAACATAGAATGAGTGAAAAAGTTCACTAAAAGCTCAACTTCTATTTAGCCTGGCTCTGAACATTAACATTCACTTAAAAAAGAAAACCAAAGACAATACTGAAATTGAGCAAAGCAAAAAGGAAAGAACATTTTACAAGAGACTGGACAAGATAATAGACATGGAGTCCAAATTGTGAAGTACTTCACAAAATGAGTCCATGTAGTGTGATGTTTGGATCCCTGGACAGCTGAAATACCTTCACACAGGGAGACTGAAAAGTTATGAATTCTTTCAAGGTTCACTCTTGATGATGCAGTTTACTTAGAAAAGAACACTTATGTACAATTAATGCCTTGGACAATGCACAAGTAGCAAATTGAGCGTATATCAGCTGTATCATGGTGAGAAAGAAATACTTAAATTATATTTAAACTGAAGTTAGGTAAGGCAGCATAAAACCTGACCTACTTCCTAAGTCAACAGTAAACTTCTTACTGATTTTCCTCTTAAGGGTAAGAGATTGTAAACAGATCATGGAAGTGCAAGGTCCAAAAGGGCTAGTTTTTCACATATCCATAGATAGCCAAATTCAAATTGCTCACTAGCACTTGACAGCCTAACGGTAGTTGCCTTTAGAGTCTGATGTGAATAAAAGGGGATGATGATATTTTATTCAGCGTATGACAAAGAGGTAAAAATAAATAATTTAAAAAAATTCCTTAGTATATTACAATACGGAAGAAATTTACAGGGAACACCCCAGCAACAGTGATATGATGTTACATCAGGAGGAAAAGAAAAGGAGTAACAAACAGGTTGGGGAAAGCATGTAGGAAAAAGTAAGAGCTGGGAAGATTGGAGGTAAACAGAACTAGCTCAGACCACAAGAATCGTATCTTCGTGTTGCTCTTTCCATAAAAACTATTAAAGCCTCATTTCCTATGTTCTCTTTTAGCACTCATATTCAGATGAGTGATAGATTCCTTAACAAAATTCCAGAATTTAACAAAAAAAAGTCATATAGAAACACATCTTTGCAAATAGTCACTTCAGCTTGCACAACACATACATTTCCATCGCTATATATCCACACATGCAACCATGTAATTCCATACCAGTCTTTCCCCCAAACTGCTCCTTGCAACTCCAGCTCTTGCTTTAAATGATGTTTCTAATCTAATCATCCAAGCCTCATGAGCTTTGTATTATTGCATAAAAACGTTCATTTAAGTATTTACCTCTCAAAATGAATAAGTGTCATAATTTCTGAAACAGATCCAAATCTCTCAACACCGACACCCTTGTTATTAAAAATGACAAAAACAGAATAACCCAAACAGGATCCTGGCCTGCAGAAGCAGAAGAAACCTGCCCCTATTCTCCAGCAATGAACCTGCCATGATTGTTTCAAAAGCCATTTCTCAGCCTGACAAATCTCTATGAGAAATTCCTGTGAGGAATCTTACCATCTTTTAGCAACTGAAGACAACTCAAAAACCCAACAGACAGCTCCAGAAGATGCTCAAAAGCCAATTCTGTGGCCTGACTATGTTTCAAAAGCACAAGCTGAAAGTTTTGTGTAAGGACAAAAATTTCTCAACATCTGCAGTTAAACACATTTATTGTGTTCTAGGTATTAATCATGAATCTCACCACCTAACGACTATAGCTCAGGAGTACAGAGACAACAGACAGGTGCTGTAGACCAAAAATTACATGAATGAAGAAAAGGCTGAATCAGGATTGCTCAGCCTGCAAAAGAAAAGGCTTTGGGATGACCTGACTGCAGTCTTCCAGTACTTAAATGGAGCCTCCAAGAAAGATGGAGAGGAACATTTTACAAGGACATGTAGTGCCTTGACAAGGGGAAATAGCTTCAAACTGACAGAGAGTAGGTTCAGATGAAGTATTATGAAGAAATTCTTCACTGTGAGGGTGGCGAGGCACTGGAACAGGTTGCCCAGAAAAGTTGTGGATGCCCCATCCCTGGAAGTGTTCAAGACCAGCCTGGATGGGGCTCTGAGCAACCTGGTCTAATGGAATGTGTCCCTGTCATGGCAGGGAGGTGGGAACTTGATGACCTTCCAACCCCATCATTCTGTGATTCCCTGATTCCTCTACAGAAAGAAGTTGTGATAACTACTATTCACCTGGACTTCACGGCACAGAGTTTAGACACAAACCTTCATCTGAACAATAATACTGTCCAACTCACTTGATATTTCAGAACACAGCTGGTACTTTCTGGACACATAGAATTTGGTGTAAAAGACCATACAGATTCATTTTGTAAATTCCTCAGACTACTTAATATAATTGACTGAAGTTGTTGAGGTTTAACTGCCAGTTTCCAGGAGTCAGAGGATAATTCCGAAAATGATGAGAAACTTGTTTTAACTGAGCAGCTGCACAAAGAGAATAGATTTGCCAGGATAATAAATACAAAAAGGAAGAGTAAAAGTTCATTTTACCAATGGTGCAGCTTTCCTCCTCTGTGATAGCCCAGAGCCTAAAGTAGTAGGAGGCACTGGAGAGGCATGTTTACACCTGTGCAGGGTGATGCCACCACTCATTCAAATTTTTAGTAATCTGAACTTCATTACATTCATGTAAGGAATCAATTATAATTTTTTCAGAACACTGAGCTGTATTATTGTATTAGGCTGCAAGGAACAGTATGAGAAATACTCCTCTAATGACTGGCTGTGTGAAAATATATAATGCCATGGGTGTATGGAGCTCATTCTTCACTTCCACCATTTGGACACACTGTAGTAATTAAACACAGTATGATAAAACTGGTATGTGGTTGCACAGGCAGTCAGTATATTAGCATATGACAGATACCTGTAGTTTCCACATACTATGCTGCACTTTTTAATCTGGGCTTTCTTTATTTAAAAAAAGTAGCAGAGTGATTTAAAAACTTTTCGTGTAAGCATTCAAACACAGACCCAGATTCTACCATGGAATGTGAGTGGGACTTTGACATTACCTCAGCCAAAGCTTTGCAATGAAACCTTGGGAAAGGCCAAAAAGACTGCAGGGTTTTTTTTACCAGGTAAGAGAAGTCATACAAAAGTTCACTCTGTAAACACTGCAAGCCATGGCAGACAAGATAGCCAGGAGGAATATCTCTGGTTTTTGGAGTGCACCCACCTTTGAGATGAGCATTTAACTTGCTTTATATTGTATACGCCTTACTACAGCCAAATTGCCCATATTTAACAATTGGACAAAACCTTTGGACTGGCTTGCCTGTACCTTTTTTAGACATTTGCACTTTTAGAGCAATCAGCATCCTGCCATACCACATTTCATACCTGTCTGCACAGATTTATTTTTTTTTCATTTTGGAAATTTAGAATCTGTTCTAAATTCAAGCTAAATAATTAGCTACTACCTCAATTTAATCCATATATACATACATATATATGTGTGAATATTTAGGCACTCCTAAAACTTGACCCAGGACCTTTACTTCTGTATCCTCAACAAAGCTTTGTGGAGCTTCTACATATATATATATATATATATCTATATGAGTTAACTAGTACAACTGACAACAACAACCATCGGTTCAGAGACAACTAATGATTCTAATCTAAATAGAACCATTAACTGAGAAATGGGGATGGAAACCAGGCCTCAAACATTCTGTGGGATCTACAATTATTTGTGAAGCATGGTTTAGTCCTCTGGTAACTGATATAATGACACACAATCCTAAACATTTGCTCTTGGATACATTAACTCTTCCTGGCTCTAATTATTTGCTTACTACTCTAGCCACAACAACAAAATTACCAATGCATTCACTTGTTTGTTTGACAGTAGACTAACATCTGTCAAAATATAAGCTAATTAATACCTTCATAGAGAAATGCAATCTATATATGATCATGTGAAATCAAATCTAAATTCTAATCCCTTATTAAGTGTCTCTGAGTGGTCGTCACTTTATAACCAGAACTACAATGACACAACAATCAGACAAGAATGGCATTAACTTTGTCTTCTAATTTTTGTACTGAAAATTTAATTAGACTGAAATAATTACAGACTTCTTTTGCTTTCTTTCATGGAAACCAACTCTCATCAAGTCAGGTACTCAACTGAAAATTCTCTAATGTTGTCATTAGTAAAGATGAAGATGCATTAAACTGAATTTTTCAGCAATGCTGAAAAGCACTGAGCTCTTACATGAGTTGTCATAATAAATAAGAAAAACTGTTTTCCATGGAGAAAAGAAGAAAGAAATTGAGCTCTGAAAGAAGAAACTGCCATGAAGAAGAGTTCTTACTCTAACAAAATTAGTGATTTCTCCTCTGTATTGTCTTTTACATTAGACTTGGGTTAACTTCTCTCATTGTAATTCTATTTAACAGGCATTTGAACTTGTTTTAGAGCTCATTGGAAATGGCTTGAAAAGCATCTTGGAAAATTGTAAGCTACACAATGTTTGTTCACTTCAAAAATTAATTTTCTCAGATAATAATTTTCCCCTACCTTCTGTGAATAAAAAACCTTTTATTTTCATTTGGAACAAGTTAACTAAATAAAAAGATTTTAGAAAGACTTTTGCTGAGCTCCACATGAGTTAAGTCTAGGCCTGAATTCAACCTTCTCTAAAATTGAGAAAAGGAGGACTGGGGAATTTAAAAATATTGAAGTACCAAATAGAATCAATGGCTCAATAGTGTCAGCATAGTTAGTTCTATTATGTGGAACTCTAACAACAGGTCTATTTTATAGTTTCTGGTGAGAAAGCAATGAGTACCTGGTCAGTTCTGCTCTAACCCTGTTGTAAATAGAATATGACTGATTACACAGTTCTGAATAATTACAGCATTTCATCACTCTCATAAACCCTGATACTAAACCATAATAGCACAGCTTACTTTCACTGAAAGGAAAAGTAAAGATAAAAAAGAAAAGGAAAAAATCATCAGAGGAATATACAGGAAGTACATCTGAAATTGGGAGTCAATAAATACAGATAATAATTAGAAAGAATGAGAACATTCACACAAAATCACAAATCAGTTCTCTGTTTTATCTTCCTTTGTCACTACTAATACGTTGCTGACAATGTTTAAAACAAGAGACCTCTTCTAGGCAATGCAGGTATTGGGGCCCAGTGTTTGTTGGTGGGCAATATTAGAAGACCCAGTGGAGTTCAGCTCTCTGTAAAGATTATTTCTTTAAATAAAGCGGGTTGAAAGTGAAGGGCTTGTGGCAGGGCTTGCCTTAAAAGCCTGGGAGCTTACTGGGCTCACCTTGATGACAGGTTCTTAGAGCAACTCTAAATGAAATAAAGACTCTGAGAAAGGTCATTGTGACTGAGAAGTCTAATACTACAAATTGCTATTCACTTGCATGAAGGGACAATGCAAAGTTATTTTTCCTTTTTATTGATTTATGGGGATAGGAAACTGAAGGGTCTATAGGACCCCAAAGTTTTTGCTTTGAGAATCTCAGATATCTTCATCCAGATTCTTGGCAGAGAGTGAATGTCATGGGAAATAAAGAGACATTTCTGTTCCACAATGAGTTACAGGACAAGATCAAAAGGATGTTCTGTAGGTTATAGTCTACAAGACTTATTTGTATCATAAAAATTAACTGTGCACAGCAAAGATTACAAATGAAGAAATCCAATTCTTTCTCTGAGAGCCTAGACTCAGAACAGATGGCACAACCTTTTTTTGATTTTAGTGTTTCTTTAACATTCTCTACAACAGTGGCTACTAAATACTAACTGCTAGGAATTTATGCCCTTTGCTTATCCACAGTTTGAGAAAAGCAGACTTGTTTGATGAAACTGCAAAGAAATACCACCACTGCCATGCAAGAACTTATCTATCAAAAGCAAGACATGCTTCAGGCATCTCAGTAGTTCCAGCATGGATAGCAACTGGAAAAAGTTTTCTGGTTTTATTTTCAAAGAGAAAAAAATCCCAACTTATACATAAGCAAGAAAGTGGTGTCCTCAGTAGCTGGTCTCAATTCTTTCATGCTTCAAAGGCTATTAAACCATAAAGTAATCAGCCCTGCAGACTGGGAGGTGGCTGGCACAAGCAGTATCCTGTCTCAGAACTCCAGACTAAGGCAGCTGTGACACATGTTCTACAAGCTTTATACAGCACAGTGGGCATCTATCTTCACCATCAGTCATTCACAAGTCAGAACACAACAGTGGGAAGGGAGGAACTGTATGCAAATGCCAGAACTAAATTGTAATTTGGCAATGAAAAATACTATAATATTGTTGGTAAAGCCTTATCAATTTTATTTGAAAGAAAAGGGATGCTTTTCTTATTTGAAATATCCTCTGATTCATTGCTATCACTGATTATATTTCTTCTTGGGTTTAGCACAACTAGTATCCAATAGGGAAATTATTTCAAATTAAGTAGTGTGATAAATTAACATACAATTTGCTATGTTGATATAACTCATTTTATCACTATGATTACCTAAAGGAAAACCATATTTATCCTGCACTAGCTTTGTTTTCTTCTGACAAGGTTATTTATCACCACAGGAAATTCCAAGTTCATAAAACTGGTTAGCTGACATTTCCAATATAATATACTTTGTGAGGAGGAACAACCACCCTAATCAATTTTGCCAATTACATCAGCATTTGTCTTAATACAAAATCTCTTTATCCCATACCGAAAGACCAACATGGAGTTCTTCCTAAAAGTCATGCAGATCAGGAGAGTAAGAGACTGCATCATCATCAGTGTGAAAACAGAATAAGCAAAGTAGCAGGCAATGTAATCCAGATAGATATGGATGGATAACAAATTCTGTGACTGTAAAGTAGGAACCAGATCTTTTACAATACGGTGCAAAAGCATCACATTTTATGAAGATCATGAGATATGTTAATGCATACACAGCCCTTGAATTTTTAGCTCCAGACTGTAAAACAACTCTTCTTGGAAAAACGTAAATTATCTTCAAATTCTTCATTTGGTATTCGAACAACTGCTTGTCAGTGACCAGATGGAGTTCCACTTTTCTAAACCAAACATTTTTGATGTTCTGTTGCAAGTTGTCTTAGGCAGGCAAAATTTAAATAATCAGTTTCAGGAGTGAAAAAATACAACTTTCTTCAAGATGGATGTTTGAATTAGGAACTTCCTTTAGAATGTAGGAAATGGCAATTTTATACTTTGAAAAGTCAACTAAGGTCAAGATTAATATAGATACATTAATTAGTTTGTTGATATAATGAATGCTTTTCTTGTCATCCCACTGATGAATGAGAGAATTTTCATCTCAGCAGGTAAACATATCTGATACTTCCTTAATCTACTGTACAGCATTTGCTATAGCCAAAAATAAGAAACAAAGTGAATACAGAATCAAAATTATTTGGAAAACAGATTACTAGTTACAAAGGAATATGGATGAAGAATCACTTTAAAAATAACATATATTCTGGACTGATGTGTTCCATAAACAATTTTTTTGCTAATAAAAGCCTCCAGGGAACAAATACTTATTTCATATGCTTTCCATTCTGCTTGAGTAATTTTAGATTTCCACTGTAGCTCTGCTTTTTATTTCCTTCTGTTTTCCTTGCCTTGGTTAGATTAGAGAGGTAGGGTGTTAATGGGGTACTTGATGAAGATTGAAGACCTATTTTCTCCCCCCTTGGAGACCAGCCTGATTTGAACAAATCGAGGAGAGTGAAACAGTCTCTTCATGTCCTTGGGGAAAAGCCTTTTCCATCTCAATACTTCCAGCTTTCAGACATGGTCCCCTTCATTCACAAAGAAAGAAAAGGTGCCAGCACAAGAAGGTTCTGAATAATTTCATAGAACGTCAGCAGGGCTGCAAAAGCTCCCGTCCAACCTCCTTTATGGTTGGTGAACATGAGAATGCGAGGTGGATCCAGGAGGGGAATGCAGGGAACCAGGTGCTTGCAGCTCCAATGGGGCGAGAAACGAGCTACTGTCCACCAGTCCCCACCTCTGTTGTTGCTACTTCCTTACTACTTTCCTCCTTATGGGTACTGTTTTGTGCTGGGCACTCAAAATGCACACAGTGAAACACCTGGAGAGAACAAAAAATGAAGATAAAGTAAAACAATTCAATGCTGGCAAAAGCACGATCAAAGTCAGATGAAGTCTATATGGAAGTCTATATGGAAGTCTGCAGGCCAGATCAGTGACAAAGTAATTAGTCAAAATAGAATGTTTTGCCATGAGGTCAAAAACATTTACTCATGGGCAATAAACATTAGACAGGGACAACACTGGAGCAAGAGAAGGCCTTCATATTATACCAACCTTTACATATGGCACTAAAAATCAGACAGATGTTTCCAAAGTGGATGGGGATATTTGTAAATGATATTTTTCTTTGCCAAGTAGCAGAAATACCTACTACATGCTATTGGATAATAACAACAATTATATTAATTGTCTTAAACACATTTTATGATCTAATCACTTCCTCAAGAGGCTGAATGTTCATGCACACTAGAAATGAAATTTAAATCATTACCAACATGATTCTATTTCAAGATTGCCCTCTGCTGTAATAACAATGGCAGTTCTACAGACATGTCCTGGAGTATGTAGAAAGGCATTCAGAGTGTCCAAGGTGGCTGCTGCTTCATCAGATGAAATATTCCATTTGAAATAGTGATCATTTTCTGATGATTCAAACAATACCTGGGACCAGTGTACAGGTGACTGTATCTTAGAGTAAGAGGACCATGTGCATAAGCATTTTTTCCAATTTATTTTCTACTTTACTTACTTCTACTTGTTCTTGAAGAGCCTGGGAGGAGAAGGGGGAGGAATTCTTTAAAAATGTTATAAAACTTCTTTCCATATAATTTCTCATTGCTATGAATTGCACAGCTTTGCCACATACTAAACATAAATATTTTCTTACACTGCTTTATATTTGCTATTTTCCCATGCATTGTAGATTTAAAGCTAAAGCTTGATGAATATTAAATCCTGAATTTTAAAGTTATTGTCTTGTCTTAACTTTGTATACTTTTATGACATTTTCTATTATTCTTCTTGCAAGTAGATCACGTCTTTAAAGCTCTTCTCACAAACAAAGGTAATCTCTTATAATCTTAACTGCCCTTTCCCAGATCCTTTCAAGTTAATGTGGGCAAAATCAAATATCATAAACAAGACATAGACATACTACATATTCATACAAGACTACAGAATATTATATTTTCTATCTTTTCTTCAATACAAGCTAAAATCCTATTTTTCTTTTTGACCATCCCTGCTCAAGTGAACATTGAGCAGACATCAGCACTGACATGTTTGCAGTAGCCCCAGGTCTTTTCTGAGGATGTAGCTAGCTAATTCAAATTCTGACAGCATACATAAAATGAATAAAAAAAATCTTCAGTCACTGCTTAGTTTTTTTTTAATCCTCATTATATTTTCTTGTGCCCCTCAGTGTTTTTAATGCAGATACATAGCAATACATGCTTATATTTATATATATACACTCATGCTCACATAAAGATATACTGCTATGCCTTTATATATACATATATGAACAGATTACAAATCTGCACCAGCACCCACACATAGACACATGTGCACAAAATGGTTTTCCTCTGCATTTCTTCTGTTTTTCCCTAAAGCTGAACTAATTCCTACACTGGCATGAATTCTTTCCATCTGTTACAGTTCTTGTGAAGCCAATTGTTGTATTTAGCTACACTTCTAGAGAAGCCCCTTTTGTATTCATCCCACTCCCATGTTTTTAAAGTAACAGCTATTGTAATTTTTCCAGCTGCACTTTTCAGGATAAGGCCTTGCAGAAAAGAACATTCTCTCACCAGTGCACCTCTGTAAGATTCTGCTTTCCTTGAAAGGCACCACAGAATGGGATGGAGGTCTCTCAGTCACTAGATTCTGTATTTCTACTGTATCCCACAACAATAAAACCTCACTTTAGGTAGTAATACAGCTTTTTTAAACATAGTGTGGCTAGTACTGAATTTTAGCTAATACTAGTCTACAAAGTCAGAAGTATACAATTCTTAAATTGTAACTTTCATTATTACTGATTCTTTCATATTAAATTCTTATTGGTCAAAACATGTGGCATATTGGCAAGCCTGTGAATTTAGAACATTATTCTTAGTTACTCTGCCACCTCAGCATGTAAAGAATACAGCGTGTGAGAGAAGTCTAAGCCTGAGAAGCAGTCGAGCACAGCTGCTTCATCTGGTATCAGAATTAAGCATTTCAGAACAGTATCACTAAAATCAAACAATCTTCCATGTGCTTCTCTCAAAAGAAAAAGATGAAAATTCAGGATCTTCCTGTGACCTACATCATGTTCTACTTCTCATGGATATTTTAAGAGAGGTCGGACACACAAAGCAGGAAGGCCAAGTACATACACATTGGTGCAGTAATTTGTAAGACAAAGCTCTCACATCAGCAACTAGGTGTCCTTTCCAGGTCAGTAATACTGGAGAGGAATAACAAGAGAAAACTTACATAAAGTATCAGGCGACCTGTCTGACAAACAAATAATGACAAGCAAAAATAATTCTTTTCTCTATAAGAGTAGGATGTGTGTAAGTTCAAGAGAACAGAAAGTTACACTTCTATCACATTCTAATATTTCAAAAACTATTCAAACTCCAGGTCAAAAAATTTGTGAACATCATGTCTTTCAAAACTTGGAAAGCATGGCAGGGAAAAGATCAGTTTAAAAGATTAAAGAATTCACAAAATGGAGAAATTTTATGGGATTTCTTTTCAATTCAAAAAATCAACTCTTCTCTTTGGGATGTACAGATTGTGTTTCAAAGTTCAAAGGTATGTGTTGGTAGAGCAAGTAAGGAATATTTTGTACCTATTACAGTAATACTCCTTGATGAGAAAATGCTGCCATTTGTACATTTTATTTAAAAAGAGAATGATTTGGCATACTGTACAACCAGCTGCATGCAAGTAATTCTGGAAACTGCTTGTATTCTTACTGAAGAGACTATTGAGACTATAGAACAAACCAAGACTTTGGTTACACTGTTCCTATTTAAATTGAAAATATGAAAAATATCTTGCCGCTTTCTTCGGAAAACTAAGATTTATGACAAAATGTTACAGACTCCCTGTTTAATGTAAGTATAAAAATGTAATTTAGTAATATGTGCACATTGACAATGTTCCTCCCCTACAGGCGTTAGGAGAAATAATTTAAAAAATATAAAACAAATTAGTGTTGGATACAGATTTTAAAGACAAAAGAGGAAAAGACGAAGGAGAACAGCATGTGTTTATAATTCAACTGAGACACTACATGAATAGCTGTAACCTCTATCCACACTCATCTTCACTATAGTTATGCAGTGCTCTATATAAATAATTACACAGGATATTAAATTCCTTGGAAATAGTAACCAATTTGAAATCAGAATTATGGCTGAAAGACCATTGCTCTTCAGGGCTTAAAGCTACCTTTAAGAATTCAAAGTTGACAGCCATGTTTCCTGTAGGCTGGTTTGCTAAGTTTATGCAATGCACCTCGTTCTTTTTTAACAAAGAGTTGGGAATTTACAAACACTGACATGAGAGGAAACAAGACTGTCAATATGGATCAGTAATGGAAGAAGCCTTCTTCACATATGTACTACCCCATAGGCAGCTTCTGACTCTAATTCTTAAAGAACTCACTGATTAAGACTGAACTGCATGTGGCAGGAGACAGTGCTCAGAAACACAAAATAAAAATTTGTATTCCCAGTTCTTTTGGTTGGTCAGCTACTTTCCAGCTGTTGGCTGGGATGCTGATAAGAGTTGTGCTGCAACTGGACACAGACAATGGTAATGGACAATGCTCCCAATGCTTAGGAACCAGCAGCTAAATATGATCAGAAATCCTGACCTCTGAAGCTGACAAACTCTCCTTAATCCAAATCTAATAGTGCTATCCCAAGCTCAGGGTAAAGCATCAAAGCACCATTTTGGTGGTGAGCTACATGTGTGGGATACAGACAGGCATGTCTATGCACACAGACAGTGGCTTTTGGTGCCTCTTATAATCTTGTACTAGAGAGTCCTAATGTTACAAAGACTTATATATACTCTTAAAACACATACTGAAAATTGTTTCACTGAAGTCAAGAGTAAAATCTGGACTTCATCTGAGAAAACACACAAAACAGAATTTACAAAAGACAGAAGCACAAGTAAACAAAGATGGGATGATATTGCACTTGGTGGGTTAGGACAAAATATTTTTTTCTGTATAAAATGAACAAAATCTCTCGGTTTGGGCACTATTAGTGAACCGCTTTACCAGGTATGAAAATTAATTATAAGTGAATCTTATGCAAATAAGATTTTCTTATGAATAATGAGATTTTTCTTATGTTTTGTTAATTAAAAAGATAATATACAGGTGAAAAACCCAAGTATGTCAGTGACTATACACCTTTCTCTAGTGCACTAAATTGGGGTTTTAATTGTTCATCAAAATAAGGATTAATTTAAAACCAAACCCAATAGGGTATTTGATGGTAGTGTGGAAAGGTCAAAACCAAGAACAGATAATAGCACTGTTCAAGTGTTTTGCCAGATTGCCTCAGCAAAAAGATGTAATATATACATTTGAGAAGGTCTTATCAATTTCACTGCAAGATATGAAAAGCTATGCTGATGTATATTCATGAATATAGGGTTTATTAGAAGTTCCTTACCTCATTAGCTGTGTTGCGAGTTCCAACTATTCTGATAAAAGATGCAGGCTGTTTATCAAAAGTGATTGTTTGCCAGGATCTACAAAGAAAATTCAGAAAGTGATACAAATATTGAGCACAGTAACAAAAGACTGCAGTAAAATATATAGAATGCATTCAAGTGACAGTATGTACTATTATCACTTAACAGGGCAAATGGAGAATCACTTTTATTGCCTAAATTTCCAGCACTCCTTCTTCATTTTCAAGTGTCTTGACTCTGCTTATGTGATTTCATATCTACCTTATACCCCTATAATTTGTGTGCAGGGACAACAATCATACTATTGCTGAAAGCTAAGAAAATGGTAAAAGAAAAGTCCTGATCAAAGTCTAAAATCCTTGACTAATATTTACTGTATTAGATAAGCAAAAGGTCAGATAAATAAAAGTAAATGCAACCTCCTGTTAACTACTCATGAGGAATTACCAGACCTTGGTTAAAGAAAATTACAACTCTAGGCAAAAAAATATCGAAACCAAACCACCTAAAAGCTCAAACTTTTCACACTCTAAGTGGAGCAGTAGAGGAAGAGGAGCCAAGCTTTCTTTGTGTGGGCCAAGGTCCTTCCAGGAAGTTACAAATGTCACAAAGCATCATTTGCCGTTCAGGTTGTGAGCATTTCTCCATCTGGACACAGCAGCAGTGAGGAGAACAGGCCGCTGTCCCAGAGCTGGTGTATAACTTTTCAGGCAGACTGAGAACACCAGAGCTACACTGGGACCACTACAATCTTTGTTCCTCACTCATACTCTTCTGATCTGAGTGAGGTGCAACACCTCAAGCTGCCTAATGCACAGCAGAGAAAGGACACCATAACTTCCTGCTCACAGAACAGACATGTCCTGTGATGTGTTAACAGAGAAGCCAATGCATTTATTTGGGATTGTAGCTGAAGAGTATGACAGATAGAGAGACTGAGAAAAAGGTCTCTGAAGATCGTTTTGATGACACTCTTCCAGAGCAACTTCTCCACAAAGTTCCTGTGTTCGTTCACTTCCCCCTGCATTACAAGTCCTTACTTCCTGCTAGAATGCTATTATTAGGAGCGGATTATAATTACTTCTTTAATAATATTAAAATATAAGGGAAAATAATAAAAAAATTTCTTAAGGGCGTGAGACTTGAAGAAAAACAGCATTTTCAATAAATTCAGTCCTAAGAATATTTATTATTTTGGTATGTGTCCATTTCATTCCTTTCCCATTGGAAAAAGAAAGTCAAAATTATAGACAATTTGTAGAAGAGTTATTAAAATTCAAGAATATTGCCATTAGATAATTAATACTTGATTTCATAATGAGAAAATTAGGTGTCTCCTTTTATTTCCTTAGCAAAAAGGAGAAAAGCAAAATAGAAAACAAGCCAAATGGATTTCAAAAGAATCACTTTTGAAATCAGCAAGGCAAACCTTCTTCACTAGAAAGTTGCATGGATTTGACTGCAAAAGTACATTTGAGAATGTCAATATATGCAAGGCAATACCTCTCCCGTATAGATATAGTTATGCAGCAAAGAGATAATTTATGCATGTAACTATACTCCTATGAGAGAAGAGATTACTGACAGAACATTATCAAGGCATATCTGACCTCTTTTTGCATTTTTTGCTGATATAACAAATTCACTTAGAATTCTATTAATTTATAAAGCCATAAAAATTTTTCAGTGGTGTTCCTCAATTAAAGACATCATAGGTTATCCTTAAGTTTCTTTTCAACCTTCCTTTTTTACTACTAGTTATCTCTGCTGGTACTATTTTAATAATTTCAGTTTCTCTGTAGAAATTCTCTTTTGCAAATTGTTTTGTGGTCATGTCATTTATCTAGTCCTGCCAAGCATATATGCTTACTTTACACTTTCCTCACAAGAGCTAGTCTTTCTATTCTCAAAATCGCTTTTGATGCTCTTCACAAAAATTTCCTCCAAACTTTTTACATAGCTCTCACATTGATTCACACATAAGTCACTCTATACCAGGAACAGCAGCATTAAAGCATATCAAAAGCATTTCATTTTTAGCCTGGGATTAGATAGTTCTGTGTAATAGATGGCATTTCTTCACCTTTACTCCCCATATGCCAAACAAACAAATCTTTCAAACTGGTGGCAATACTTTCACTGTCTTCTACCTAGGACACAGTCATAAAGAAGCTATCAGAATTTACTTCTCTCATAAAATGACACTGCTGACTTTTTGTGTCTCTGTACACCTTATTAGTGACCCTATAACAAATATATTTTTCAGGGTTTAGCTTTATTAAATATTCAGGCAGTGTTGATATTTTTTCTGCTTTGACACCTGTGTCTTGCTGGTTGATTTGTTTTAGATTTGCTGGCTCAGTCTGCAGCAGTTCTGGTCATCACTTTCATAACAGAAATAATCACTGCGTGAAGCTGAGGTTTCCATCTCAAAGAGAAGACTCGGGACTAGCAGCCTACTCAGATTTATACCAGGATCCTCAAGCTGAAATGCAGCACTACAAGTTGTTTGGCTAGCAGTTTCATTTTTAAAAAGAAATTAGCCTTGTTACAGTCCTACAACATTTAACACTCCACATCTCACCTCAGCCACACGACTTCTAACTCTCTTGTTCTGCCTGACTCCCCTAAGGAGATGCAGTAATTGATGATTAGCATTCCAAAGCCATGCTTGCATCCTGTGAGCCTGTCATATTTAATTACATTTTAACTATATTCGTCTTCTATAATAGCCTGAACATAATTTAGATAATTATCTTTTGCTCTCTTATTCTCTGACTCTGCCTGTCTCACTTAGAGCTCCTTGCCATGAAAATCACTTTCTCTGTTCAAACATATAAACAGACTCTTGGGCCAAGAGTTTTCATCTAACAGCAACAGCTGAAAACCTGATGGCTTTGTGCATCTCACAATCTCTTCACCATACTCTATTCAGAGGAAGGAAAAAGATCACTAGAAATCACTCTACTTTCATATTTCTTGTCTTTTTCCTTATTAGGCTATTGCAAGAAGAATGCAAGAAATACTGATGTCCAGGTACATTAAAACAATACCTTGTTATTCCTTAAGCTATCTATAAGTCCAAAACAGCAATTCACCTCCTAAAGAATATAAAGGGTTTTTTCAGCATTTGGAATCTTTGCCTAGTTATTTCTAAGAAAAGCTGCTATCTTTCTAAAGATTTATTACATGTAATAGGACATAAATAGTGGGTCTTCCCCATTATTTCCTTCTTTTCCAGAAAGAAAAAATTAAGAAGTGGAAGCTTATACTTTATTGAGGTTTTCTAATGAGCCACTGGCATTACAGAATACTACCACACTGTAGGCTTACCAGAGCAGCACTGATCAGAGCTGAAACCCAGTTCAGGCCAAAGATGTCAGAAAAAAGAGAAAGCTGTTACATGTAACTAACATTCATCAAGCTGTGTTAACCATATCATATTCATATCAAGGCTTGCTTTAGGTTAAGCATGTACACTTTCAGTGTGCACATCATGTCTCCTCACTTTCCCAGGTGACATACAACTGCCATTCTTTTGTACCTCACTCCAAGAAAAAAAAGCAAAGCAGACTGGGAAGCAAATGTAACCTCCATTTTATTTCTAATACTTGTCTGCATATGCCTGATTCTACAGTAAGTGATGAAACACGTTTTAGCTTATTTGGATGCAGACTTTTTCAACCGTAGCTATGTATTTTTTAATGGAATTTGTAAAATATAACAGGAAAATGAAAGAAGAGTTGTGTTCTCTGTCTATATATTAGTCTGATGACTGTACTGATATAAAAAAGGCAGATTGTAACTGGCATGTAACGCTGCCAAATAAAAAACTGTGTGCACAGCTAAGCAAGCTTACTGAGACCTGAGGAGTAGTACAGTATGTTCTGCACGATACGTTACACCCCCTGCCTTGTTAATGAATACCATACTAAGCTCTCTTATGGAGTACCTATAAAATAAACACAGAAGCACACACTGTAAATGCTATAAAAGTAATTGTTATACAGATACTCTTTGTTATAAAATACCAAAAAGGTCTAGAGCTGCCTTAAAAATTGCCTGTAAAACCCATGTTTTCCACTATAACAGTACTAAACAATGAAATGAAGTAATACTCTCTCTCCTGTTACAGCTGTAATTTAACTTATTAATTCAGAAAGACAGACCCATAAAGAAGTCAGACTGAGTAGGCACCCCCTTGCCATCCAGCCTCCCAAGCCACTGAGGGGGAAGACAAAGCATGAGAAACAAAATACTGTGAGGAATCAAAGGTCATCAATGTTCGGTTTATAAATGGAAGTCAATTAAGATAAATTCTACCACTCGTCTACCTCAACTAAAACTGAGTTTCCATCTAATGCTGTAACCATGACAGCACTTTCTCTCAAGGTGGCCTGTCAAACATGAGACTCCTAAGGAAGCAAGGAAGGTGCAAGCTGGAAATAACAACTTCTTCTCTGCTGCTCTGAGAGATAGATGCAAAACTGATCTAACAATGCATCTTGGCAAAAAAACCCAAAAACCACCAAACAACTATAAAGGACGGTAAGTACTAATAGAGGTCATAAAAATGGTTCATATAAATATTATAAGAGTCTAGAATAAAGGTGAGAATAATAATAAATACTAAAAGTCACCTGTTGCAGTATTTGTTACATAATAACTTTATATATTGACAAGTAAAAACATGCATTCACACCTTTTGGGAAACTTTCCCTCAAGGGTTTTTATTGTAAATATACTTCCCATAAAGACTGCATAATTCTGAAAGCATCTGAACTAAATTTGTAGCTATTTGTAGGATAATTTCTTTGATTTGGTCCCTTGCACCAATCCAAACAATCTATCTGTCCTCCATAAGAATGCTTTACTAAACTGTTATCAATGTTCTATTGCATAGGATTTGTTGTAGAAACCAAATGTGGGCTTGACAAAACAGACCTACTAGAAAAAAATATTGACATAAAATAGATTTAATGAAGTCTATACTGGCTTTCTGACATCTTTATAAAACTTTTCACTTGAAAGACTCTTTATAGTAACACCTGCTTTCAAAGCCTGAGTGCTGATATTTTTACTTTTTTAGAAAAAGTATTACAAGAAGAAAATGTTAAAATATTGAACAATGGGAAAACTGAATGTAATAATTATCTTTCTAACTAAATGAAGCAATCATTTTTCAAATATTTCCACATACCAATGTAAGCAACAGCTAGCATTTTTGTACTACATAAGCTCATATCATATAATTTAGCTTGCTTACACATTTCTTTGAGTTTCAATGGGTTGCCTTTCTGTACTTCCAAAACTATAGTTTATATTTTAAAACTTTACTTAAAATTAAATTATTAGCAATTTGCTCTAAACTGGCAGAATGCCATAAGCCAAATTTCTATGTTGTAGCAAGAACAGTGTATGTAGTATCTACACACACATTCTTGGGGCTGGCAGTGGCAAATGAAACTGACAGCAGACAAAGGTGGTGAACTGAAGTAACTTGAGAATTCATCTTCCTTCTGTGTACACCAGAGCACACATGCACAAGACAAGTCTGCATAATCCCAGAGGTTGAATTGGGTTTTTTGTGCTTACTTATTACCAACAGTTATTGCTCCTGATGTTCACACTGGTAGCAAAGATATGAAAAGCCATCCAATGCAATAACGTATCCAGTAATACAATTAATAGGATGCTTTCAGCTTTGAAGACTTCTCCTCCCCGTAAATCTAGAACACATTGTGGACTATTTTTATTATATAACTTTTCATACCAATAGAAAAGTTGATTAAAAACAAATATATAAACAATTCTTTTAGAGATATGAGACAGAAACATGCTCCCTATTAATCAGTTTCTTTGTACTGTGTACAGTAACACTATTTATCGCACTTGTCTCTTACATTCCCCTGGGTGTAATTTCATGGCCCACTCGTAAAAACTTCACATTTACAGCAACCGCTCTTCTATTACTGTCGATAACATCTAATTGACATGTCAAACCTCCAAGGAATGCAGTAAATTGAACCACAGACTCTAAGAAGAATAAGACAGTGAAAAAAGTAAATCAGCATGTGCCTCCTCCCAACAGCAATACAAGCATACTGAGGTTTGGTAATGGAAGGGAGGAAAACTGTTACCCTTTCTACCACCACACTGAATTATCTATTAACCTCAAGGTCAGAAAGGAAAGCCTTGTGACCTCAGACTGAAACTCACCCACTAAAAACCCTGAACCTGAATCCATGACTGTAGTAATTTTAGACATGAGAATGAAGTGAACCAAGACAGACAAAAGTAACAAACAGAACTTTTCTTCTGTTACTTTTAGAACAGAAAAAATGAAAATCCCTCACAATAGTGTCTGGTAAACTGAATGTTAGTATTTAGTTTGGAACTCTGCGCCTTAAAAGCGCATAGACAAGGAACTGGGTAAAATTTCACAAATACAATTTTAAAAAGAAAGGAAACATGACTCATGATGAAAGGGCACAAAAAAAAGGCAGGCAAAATTTGTTTACATAGCAACCAAGGTATCAGGAAAAAAGCAGAATGATTTTCTAAATATGTACGTGAAATATATGAAATCCATTAAGAAAGAAAAATTAGTTTACAGGTATAGAAGAAAAATAATGGAATGAAATTAGGTAATATGATGATGTTCTCTACTGGTATTGAGAAATAAAAAATTGTTACTGTGGGAATTCAGTGTAATAGAAAAGCAAAGAGCAAAATGTAAGCACCATCCCTTTAAGTATATGAAACAAACTGACAAAGCATTATTCTGAAAAAATAGACCACATACCACATAGTGCAGAAATCCTCAAAGGATGAACCTAAAGATATAATAATTCTTTGACTTTGTGGTTCATGGTTATAATCTGTCCTGGTAAAAACATTACTGTGAATAAATCAAGGGCTTAATACTGCATGAATCTCAATGCAAGATATTTCTAATCCTAAAGACCATACCTGTTTTGGCCAACATAAGCAAATGTCTACTTTTCAGAGCTTTGACGAAATTAGATCCTGAATATCAACAACCAAATTAGGGCAAATCTCTAGATTTGACATGTTAACACCTGACTGGCCTCCTGACAGTACAAGGAGATGTCAACAGTTGCTATATTATTTAATGATTTTTCCTGTAAGAAAGGGCTACAGACAAAGTAACAACTTACCATCTAGATCATTAATATTTGGGTATCTCTTATTCATTAGTTTATTACCTTAAGCAACAACGAATTTCAAGGTAAACAAACATAGCCACAAAGTAGCAGCTAAATTATTAGGCAGTTCTTTCTTATCTCAGGCAGATAAATGGGTCAGTTTCACAGGAGACACAATTTGGATAACTTTTTTTGTAGTAATATTTATTTATACAGATGCTGAGAGGGTGCCTGTGCGGGTATGCCTACATACATGTGGGTATATGCATGCATGAACAGACATCTTCAGGAGAGAGAATTTATGACTGTGAAGGCAATCCAATGTATTGCCACTAGACAATAATAATTCTTGAAAGTAAATGACTGTTAGTTTTGATTTTTTATTTTGAATACAAGATTACACAACAAATATTTTACACATACTGAATTATCTTTTCTTCTTAAAGTATTTTCACTAGATGGTAATAGCAATACATATATCTATTTGTAATTTAACAATTTTTGTTGGTCTCCAAAGAGACATTCAAGTCCTTGCTGGCATGGGGAAAAAACCCAATACCTAAAAGAAACAGGTAGTGATATTGTGGGTATTATTTGGTATTGCTTATTTTCTCTGAGGCAGAACTGAGCTAACATCTAAATTGATGTCAGAGTTACTGTGCTGTTTTCACAACTCTCCTCACAGTAATGTGCATGAAGAGGAGCCAAGGATATGCCAGCTGCAGGGCAAAATGGAGCAAAGCAAAACTTTAATGCATATGGTACATGCAGAGCTGCGGTGAACAAGTACATGGAAAAACATTTAAGGGAGAACAGGACACTGCAGTCTGCATCTCCTTGTTCCTCTGTTGAAGGCTTACTCAAAAGATTCATATATATTTGTGGCTGAAAAGCAAACACAAGGAACTGAAGGTAGAAGTGGAAAAATAGAAATGACAAATTAACAATTTGAAAACCTTGTGATCCTGAATTGCTGTTAAGAAACATAACTTTAAAGAAGCCAGACCTTTCTTCAATCAAGCTAGAATCATCTAAAATAAAAGTTAGCAAATCAAATGTTAGATGTAGAGTTTCTACACTGCTGAGAGGCTCTTAATGCTCTGCAATGGAAGCTCTAGTTTCTCTCTGTGAAATCTTACTTCTTTGTGCTTAATAAGATAGTACTCTGAAGCTAGAGTCTTTCTTCTTTTACCTTATTAGAATCTTTCGAAATGTGAGCATATAAACACAGGGAAAAATATGTACTTCGATGCCTCTATCGTGCAGGGTTTAAAAGCTCAATAATTACACAAAACGACCCTTTATATCTGTCTGACTTGTTCCAGTAGGCATTATTACTAGCATAATGAACAGACTAATGAGAACTCTTAGTTTATTTTTGTGAAGTGAGACTTGAAATTGAGCTTAACAGTGTAGCAATTTCCCAGACATCTTGCTTCAATATATTTCATTTTGTACTGTATGAATGTGGCTACTGTGAGTTCGGCAACCCCAGAGCAGGCATCTGGATTTCACAGAGTTGCTGTGAAATTTGCTTCATGTGAAATAAACAGGATGAACCATAGCTGAAACATACTCCATTTGACAGAAGAAGAGGTACAGGAACAGCTCTGCTGTGAAATTAACTTTGTGTAAATAGGATGAAGTATGGTCAAAATAATCTGCTTGACATCAGAGGTACAAGAGAAGTTCCTTTTATCCTGTTCCACCCTGCCGCTTGGGAGCTCAGGCATGAGACAGAATTAAGGACTACACAGAAATTAGAAAAAATGTTTTCTCATTCTAGGTATGACAGGACAATAGATGCATGTAAAACTGATGGGAAACAACAGAAAAAACATGATACAGGCATACAGGCAGTTGGAAAGAGAGCTGAGAAATGTTCAAGCGATTTCATTATGTGAAAAAAGAGTTCTGTGAAAGCAGTTAAGGAGAAGAATGACGAATGAAAACTTATGCAAGGGAATTCTAGAAATGGAATCATACAGGGAAGTGCAGGAACTAGAAGAGGACAGGAATAAAAAACTGCTATGTTTGTGGTTAAAGATAAGAAACTACAAATATAAGTACATAATGTGCCAGGTGCAGGAAAGATATTCATACACTTCAAATATTATTTCTGTAGCAGAAGAAATAATCATAACATGATAGATAGTAGCCTGGTTTCACAAAAGTATACCCAGGAAAAAAATCCCAACTTGAGTTTGCCACTATCATTGTTTAGAGCAGAAGTATTTTCTCACTTGAAATCCTCAGATAACATGGAAAACACTTTTCTGTACATTGGAAAGTTGTTTAGGACTGTTAACTGCATGACCTAGATCTCTCTAGGTGTTCTTTACCTGTGAATTATTCTCAAATAAAATACAGTAGTGAATGAAAATTTGAAATGCACATAGTACGTCATAGGGTAGAAATATAAAACACTGGACAAGAGCAGAAACCTCAGAGTTGAAAATTATTCTGAAAAAATTAATCAGAAGACAGTTAATAAATTTTGATAATGAATCTTGCATCCACACCCCAAAGGTTGTTTTCATGTGAAAGTATAATTAGATTTATACATAAACTACAGAAAAAAAGATTTGAGGGGAACTGAACTGTGAATTGAGAATTTGAAATAGCTTTTATACAATAAAAACTCAATAAGCAATGGAAATATGAAATTAAGTTTGGAAGTTTTTACACATTTATAACAGCAGAACATTCTGAATAACAAAGAATTAAAAATATCTATATAATGCAGTATGCAATAAACCTCCTGAAAATCAAGTAATGCCTGTCACAGGAAAATCTCAACCAGCCATACAGACAGTTGATACGAACTGCCTTAGAACTGTCCATCCATAAACAATATTCATTGTCTCCCAAATTCCATCACAGTATTAAATAGAACATGCTATGCCTGCTGCCAAGGGATTAGATCCATTTCACAATAACTATAAAGAAGAGAACTTTGAAGAATGATACTGAGTTGATGAGCACCGTGATAGCCTGTTTAGTATTTGTCTTTGCAGGATTTATTTTATCAGAAGTGTCATTAATGCTGAGGTCTGGCTCTCCTACTGGCCTTTGGTATCTTCTGTTTTTCATTTGACTTTCAGACTCTGTCAGCAAATTCTCCTAACAAGTGCAAGTCTCTGTTGTTCGACACTAACATGCTCAAGTCCACTTATCTTAAATGTTTTTAAAAATAGAAGGGAACATGACTGTTTTTCATTACTGTCATACTGTGTAGAGAAAAACAGCTTATTGTGGAGAAGAAAAAGAAAATAGCCTCCACAGAGCATGTGAAAATTGTCAATTACACAACCAGTATGCATTAATTGGCTCTCACTTAGGGAAGGTACACAAGCTTTCCCTGTGAAGATAACAGACATCCAGTTTTTGTCTTCAGCCTTTTAAAACTGGGAGAAGAGAAGGTTAGGAGCAGCCTGTCAGTTCCTGCCTTTGAGCACTGAATTATTAATTTACACAAAATACTACATTAAAAATGCCATTAAAACAACCCAAAGCAGCACAGTGATAGTTTAAAGGGGAAGTTCATGCTTCAGTAGTCTGTCAAAACCAATACATACTCTTTAAACATAATTTAATTTTCTTTCTCACATTTTTTTTGTCACTTCACGATTATCAAAGGTGTCTGTCGAGGTCTGTGTTTGGCACCCTTATGGTTCATCCTATCCTTTATGCCAGTGATAGAGCAAAAATTATTTGGAAACCTCACAGAACACTTGCAAGACAGCAGGCTAATGACTTCCACAGAAGTCTGTAACTCCACTGCAAGAACAGGTAGACAGAAAGGCAGGTAGCAAACAGCAAAGGAAAAAACTCTTATCCACAGAAAGAACTCTTACCCACATATCTTTGAAGACAGGAAAATTAATAGAGAATATTACTAGTAATGCAAATTTTCTCATTGAAGTATTTTGTCTTTTCAAACATGGGTCTCTGTGAAATTCTCCCATGTTTTAACTACATTCATTTTGATTTTCCATGCTGGAAAGCAAGTGAGTTATTTTTCTTCAGTCTACTGCAGTATATTAAACACAGAACTAATGCCAGAAAAGGTAACCTCAGGATTTCAAGTCCTTATCAACCACCTATACTGCACTCACATCTTCAGAATTTGTAAGAGAAACAGATGCAATTTGGAGCATACTTTTTAGAAAGAATTCATATTTTAGCCTGACATGAATACATGCAAAAGGATTCTTAGTTGACTGTTCGTCTGAGAGTTACTTGCAGTCAAACAGGCAATCACAGTCCCATGTGAACATATCTACTTCTCATTTTCCTTAAACAAAGACACAAGTCTAAGCGAAGACAATTTTTATACCAACATAGGATTAGTTCATTTCAGGCTGGGATGTCAAATATCCATCAAAAAAAAAAAAAAAAAGCATTTGGCTGAGATAAAAAATAGTTGCAAAACTGGACCACATAAGCAAAAGATTTGTTTTGTTTCATCCAGGTGAGAGAGGAGCGCAGCATTCAAAAACTTGCAGAGAATAAAGAGACAAGGGTACTGTTGTTTCTATCCCTTTAAGTTCTAGTCTGGTTAATGAATGTTACCAAATGTAGGTATTGTATCTGTCTGCCTAAACCTAATGGTGACTCAAACCCAGGCACAGTGCTTCAGTTTGATCCTCCCTTTTCCTTGGAGAGTCTGTAAATCACTTCAACAGAAGGCAATCAGAGGCAGATTAAAAATACCAATGTAATGCTAAGAGGAAGGACAGCCAGGAAAAAAAAAGAAATTTTTTGCATCCAGCAGGAGTATCTTTACCATCACACTATGACAGTAAACCAGAAAAACTGTACCACCTCCACTTTACCAGCATCTGCTAATTTTGGTTAAAATCCAACTCTATCTTAGTTTGTTGTCACTGTTAAAACTATCTGAAGTGAAAACAAGTTGTTTGTTTTCATGGCAATCCCCCCAGGTTTTCAGTTTGAGCTTTTTTTTCTTTTAATTACAGAAACTAATCCAAAAATTAGTTCTTCACACATTCCTGGCAGTGACTGGTTCAATTTTTCCCTCTTCAGTAAGAAGTCTCCATCACCATATTGAAAGTTTACCCAGCAATTTTAAGTGAGGACCTTAATTCAGTACATGAGCTACTGAATGATGATGTCTCTTCCATTCTACATTCAACTGTTTTTAAGCATTAAGAGTATGGCTTTTTTAGATCATACTGTGTTTCAGTATTTTTCAGTAAAAAAATCAGTGTTCCAGTACTGTATGTAATTACAGACTGTATGAAATGACAATGCTCTGTACTTTACAGACCAGTCCTAACATTTGTAGCATTTGGCAGTTACATAGCATTTTATATATTTATTTAACATATTTACTAGAGAAAAAATATTGATATTATAGATATTATTGTATATATTTATTTTTATATGACACATATACTTAGTTATCAAACTGCCATTACAATTCAAGTAATTTTTTAGCTGAAGTAACTTCAGTATTTCTGCAAATCAAACTTGAAAATAAAATGAAACATATTTAGTTTCCTCAACTGAAAAAAAAAAAAGTCTATTTTTCTGATCATAAGGGCAAGAGATATAAACTGAACACTAAAAATGCTATGAAATGCAAAGAAATCACCTGAAATTTGATGGCCAGTGAACTCTGGAAGCTTCATGACCAGGTCTTTGTGTCTGTTTAAAGCAGATAGTTACAGACAGTGCTAGGACACTTTATGCCTGTAGACTTCAGGATTAAAGATTGGCATTATGCCAGCTGACTGTACATCTATCAGAACAAGAACTCAGGCAAAATGCAGTTCTTTAATCCACATGAAAATGGTTCCTGCAGCCACAGCTTTGAGAACTTCCAGAGTACCTTTGTTTTGAATCAAGATTTTGAAGTATACCCAAAGAAGGCAGCTATCTTTACTTTAGGGATGTACCTCTATTTGCCCAAGGCCAAGGCTTTGAAAATAATAAAAAAAGCAAAAACGTGTGATTTGAATACGGTGAAAAGGTATTTGAACTGGGCAGTCAATCAGCGATTTCACCTGCACTGTGCATACTTAAGCAAGTGCTCCTTTTGACTGTTATAGGCTTTTAATATCAAAATGTAAAAGGAAAAAGTACACAAAGATTCCTGAGTGTCTCCTTCTCTCCTGTTTGTGGTTTCAGCCTTTTAGTGCTCCCACTGCTGGAGGCAGACAAAAAGATGAGTTTTATCTACTATGCTGAGATGTCTTTGAGACCGAGTAAAGATTTAATCATTCCCCAGACTTGCAGGCAGAACCCAGGTTTTCTGCTCATCAATACCCTGCCCTTTACAGGCGCTGAAAGGACGTGTCAAGTTCTCCTTCACCAACACGTCTAGTGTGCATTGTAAAGCATTTGAGTCACACTGTTTGTTAAGAGATGAAATATAAACTTTAGAAAAATGTGTGTCAGCAGTGCTGCTACAAAGGACTGAAAAACACTCTTGCTTGATGTGACAAACTGAGAATTCAGAACACCTCTGAATTTGTAACATCAATTTTTGTTTTGGTTGGCACAAATAAAAGATGCATGGGGGCTGACCCCATATAAGCTGATGACTTCAATTTTGTCCAAAGATAAAAAGCATGTCTTATGGAAAACTGACTCAAGGAAAAGGAAAAATGTAAGATTTTTATAATTCTGAGCTTCCCTGGGGCTTAATCAGGAAATCATAACCCGTCAACATTCACTGAATGCTGAGCATACCTGGCTTCTGGATATGTAATACATAAATTTGCAGACTGTCTTTTCAGTCTCATGACCACTACCTAGGTCATTCTTTGCTAGGAATTAGAACCATCATCACATGGTTTAAGAAGGCTCTCTGCACTAAAATATTCTTTCATATTCGAGGAACAGGTTTCATCAGCAGAAACTGAGTAAAGCCAATGGAGAGTATACATGTGGAGAGTATGCATGTGTGATTTCTCCTGATTTAAGTATTCAAATGAAAATGAAAGTTTTTCTCCTTTATCTCTGGTTAAGGAGCATGTTTTTTCTCTAGAAGAGTCCTTTACAAAATCAGAGTGCTTGGTACATAAGTCAGGTACACTACTTCAGAACAGAGATAGGGTCAAGCTTTGGCAATTGTTTGCTCTGTTATGGTTTGGTCCCTACCCTCACTCTCCCCACTCTCTTTAGATATCACACAACACATTTATGTGCTTTCATAAGGGAGAAAGACATGTGGTTAGCAAAATCCTTTACCAAGTATGCTCTCTTCCCTCTCCTACCACATTTCTCAGGCCAGGGTGGGTTGACATCAGGGGTCACCATAAATGTGACCTCCAGAAAAACACGGTTTAACTTCTAGTGATCAAAAAACTGTGGGTATGGTAGGCAGACTTTGTAAGAATGAACAATCCAACTGATTGTCTGGAGTAACAGTACCAATATTAAGAAATTGATTCTTGCATTAATCTACAGGTTATGCAATGATCATTCTTTTCACAGTAACCTATGTAAGTAGTGAACAAAAAACCCACCAAAAAACCCACCAAAAAACCCAGTTTCCAGTTCTTGATTTGTGCCAATGAGTGGAAAAGACTAAACTCACTTGCAGGAAATTTTTGTGCGATCCACCACCATGGTCCACTGCTGCTGATTTGTTGAAACCTCAATGTAGTAGCTGTAGCTCCGATCATCACAGTCCCAAAGTAGCAACCTACGTATGAAGAAGTTGTTGAGTGATAAGTTAAATAAGTATCAAACAAAGCTTCTTAAGTTTTCCAGCCCTTTATTTTCTCCATTTAATCCTTTCTAACTGTAATGTAACTGTTTCTTTTAGAATGTACCTCTAACACTCAACAAAGTCTTTACTGTTTTTGCCATCTCAAACTACGGTGTCTCTATTCTTATTATCCTCAGGCCAGTAATAGATTTATAGGCTTACAATAATCAAGTTATGAACATTAATCTATTACATTTATCCAATTACTTTTAATTTATTTGCCAAGTGGTATTGCCTTCTTTAAACATGAAACAAAGGGCTGTTTCAAAAAGTCAGTTTAGGAGAGGACTGGAAAAAAGAATTAGGAGATTAAAAGGATTATGCTGCCTTCTTAATTGTATTTTCTTGGTTTTGGCAAATACATCAGAAACATATTAAAAAAAGAAAGTAAGAAAATGGGAATTCCCAGTCCTGGTTCATCAGAAGAGAAGGAAAAAAGGCAATAAATTATTAAACACATTGATAAAAAGGCAGAAGAAAAAGGAAGGCAATAGAGGTCTAACAAACATGCATTCCTTCAGGAAGGGTACTAAGTGATATTGAACAGCCTTCGATTTCCATACTTGTCTTACAGAGAGGAAGACCTAAAGCAACAGAGATGTTATTTAGCTCCAGTATTATCAAATGTATATTGTTTACTTCTATTTATATTGGCATTATCTCCCTGTTGTAAGAGATATTTGGCCCAGAACTGGGCACAGTACCCAAGGTACAGCCTCCCAACGCCAAGTAGAGAGGGAAACAACCTAGTTGAGCCCTTACTTTTCAGCTTATGAAATCCCAGTGTTGAAAGTGGAATTAGGTCTAGTGGCCAAGCAGATTTAAAACAAATTCCCTAGATACTGAATCTAGCTCATTAATACTATCAGAAATAATATCCTGTCAAAAGTAGCTTTAAGAAGCTAAAATAAAACACTTTCAACAAAAGTATTTTAGCACATATTAACACTGTCTTTTTGCAAATTAAAAAGTTCAGAGTTGACTTAGTGAAAAATAAAGAGTTGCCTGTGGCATCATGACAAACTTAAAAAAAAATCCCACAGCCCAAAACATAACCACCCAACTTCAACCCCTCTCCTTTATCAGATTATCCCTATTCTGCTTTTCAACAGATGAAAAGTCTCCAAAGACACTGGATGAAGTGCATTTTCTTAGAAAAAGAAGTTTACTGATTACAATCCTCTATTTGGTAACTACTACTAATCAATAGGTCCTGAATTTGTTTAACATTTATATCTAAACCAAGTCTTCTAAATGATAAAAAGAGGAAAAATCAAAAATATTCATAAATTTGTTTTCCTTCAAAAAGGCTATTAAAATGTAGCTAATTATGCTTTTCAATAGAATCTTTTTTATCATGGTGACTCAGTGCTGTTTCCTTGATCCATGTTTTCAAAGCTATGATCAAGAGTTTGAATATCAGAAGCACACTGGTGACTGTAATTTCAACTAACAATACAGTAATTAAAACACAGATGGCTTGGTTTTAAAGCAAAAGGCTAACAGGACATATGTGCTCCTTTCAAAATATATAATTGCTCTCTCCCAAAACAACCTAATCTCGTTAAATAGGTTTTAAAAATCATATGTTTTAGAATTATTACAAACCAAACAATGAGTGAATTAGAGTCAGTGGCATCTTTCCCAAAGTGACTTTGCATGAATGCTAAATGTAGATTTCTGTTTATTTGATACTTCTGAAGGAAAATAAAAAGTTATTTCTTCTCCAATAGCTTTTTTAGGAGAGACTTAGGATGGAGACTGACAATAGAACTTTTTTGGAATTTACTCTGCTTGAAATGCCTTTCTGGATAAGCAGTGAAAAACTTTCAGGTAACAACTTGAAAATTCACCAGTGCACACTGAGCACAAAGGCCACTTTTTATGCCAGGCACACCAATCTTTGCAACATTACAGGCAAATTACCAAGCTAAACTTTTTTAGTGAAGCTAGGTTTTGCTAAGATGAATATTACATGACAGGAAGGAGAATATTCCACTGAAAAAGTCAGAACTATACCCATTGGAAATGCATCTGTTTGTAGCAAAATTGCCCATGTTCTAAGGACTTTCCATATTGAAATAAAAAGCTAAATTAGCTCATTAGTGTATCTTGCCCTCAGGACTGAGATAGAAAAATCAAGTGAAGATTTATCCAGCTTACACCCTGCAACACTGTGAGATTTAAACATATTTCTTTTTTGGGTATCTAGAGTCTAAGCCTGTGAATCATTTAATATGACATTGCTATTTACATCACATGCTCACAATGCCTCACTTTATAAAATAAAAGCTTTTCAAATAGGAATAAAACTTCACATTACAAGCACAGGAAAATGATTATATAGGCTACCTGTTACAAAAAATAAAAGATGCTGCAGTACATTTTTAAACAGTACGTCCCTAAATGTCAAGTGCTGCCCTGTGATTGAATGCTCTGCATTTCTAAAACATTCTGTGCTGTCTCTGCTTGCTTTTTATTTTCAGATTTCCATAAAAAAGATTGTCACTGTTTAGTTCAGACTGCTGTATAACTACATACTCAGGGTGTTAGCAGAATATCAAACAATATTAGTCGTGCACCTGACAGGAAGACACCTGCTTCCTGAGTACTGTAAGTCACTACAGAGAACATACAGATAAATATTTGACAGTCCTGTGTTCATAAACCACTTGCATACTTGTAGAAACCCAAAAGACAGAAATTAAAACATTGAGGTAGAAACACATCTTGAAAGAGAAAGAAAAAGAGAGAAAACAAAAAACCACATGGAAGGAGGTTCTTTAGACAATTGTTGCTGCATTTTTGCCTCTGGTTATCTATAAACCCCTTCAATTTTCTACAGATATTTATCTTTCAGTAGTTACCCTGCAAGAAACCAGTCTTTCTTCCTACAAAGATCCTACAAAGGAGACAAAATTTCTGCATATTTTCTAAGTGTTCCTATGATCATTCATTCTGAGTCATGATTTTATTCTCAAGTAAGGCAAGTACAGAAAATGAGCAGCAAAGAAAGAAAAACTTCATAAGTGGAAGTGGTATGGAAAATCAGAAAGCATAAGAGACGTATATGATGATGGTACAAGCAAACAGAAAACACATTCAAGTTCATTGATATTGTTTGTTAGTTTAAGAATTACTCTGATTATGAAAAGCTATCATATTCATACTAGCATTAAAGCCTTCAAGAAGATTAAAGTTGGATAATACTTCATGTAGTTTTCTAAAGACAAAAAACGTATTTTTATTTATTCTAACATGAAAATCACTATGGTATAGAATTCTATCTCCACCACATACACTCTAAAAAAATCCCTTTTTTTTTAATTTATAGGAAAAATCAGCCAAAGACTGTAGCATAATAGTACTATATTTCTATTCCAGATAAATTCAAGGAGAATTAGAAAGTTATTGTGATATGGCAGCTGCTGCAATATTCAAGTTATAGCCATTTAAAAATTAAATTATGTTTACTATGTAACACACACCAGTTGCTGTCTTTCTGTTCCTAATTAAATACTATAATTTTTCTGTCACTGATATAGGCCTACTCAGAGACAAAAAGGAGAAGGATATTTTGTATCCAGACAGGCAACTATGTGGAAAAACACCTTAACTAACAATTACTTGTTAATTGTTCCAAGTACTTGGTAAGCTGTTCTATGAACTAATAAAAGAATAAACCGCTTAATTATTTTTTTAAATTTCATAATCTAAAAAACAATATTTAGTAATAATTGTTTAAAAAAATCATAGCATCATAGAATAATCTGGATTGAAAAGGATGGGTTAAAACCTCCATGTTTTCCATGTCTTCTCTATTAGAAAACAGTATTGAGCACTGCTTGTCATTAGACTGCTTTCAGAATTTCGGAGTAAATTTTGATGTGGAAGTCAAGAGCTCCAAATTTATATATAAATACGTGAAGAAGTATTCAATATTAACAGTTTCAACATGGTCTCCCATAGAATTTCTGAGTCAAATTGAACAGATGTTGTTAACTTGCCTGTGTGCCTCCTCAGCAATGAAGGCTAGAAACATATGGAGCTGTAGCAACAGGAACTGAGCCAGCAAAACAATGGAAAGAGATTATTGTTCTGTACTTGACACTTGCTAGATTATACCTGGCATACTGAATTCCTTTTTGGATCCAAACAGAACATTGATACATCTGAGCAATTCCAGCAGAGGACCATCAAAATGCTCATTAGGTTGAAGCACACACCCTGTGGAAGAGATTGGGGAAGTTGGCTTGTTTAGCCTAAGAAGGCTTGGGGTTGAGGAGGAACCCAGCAGCACTTGTCAATACCTGAGAGCAGGTTATCACAGGCTACCCAGACAAGCTGTGGAATTGCCTTCCTTGGAAGTTTTCAAGACTTGAGTGCGTAAAGCCTTGATTGGGACGGTCTTTTTTCATAGCTGACCCTCCTTTGAGAAACAAGCTGAGGCTAGACACCTTCTTCCTCAAGTCCCTTCCAACCTGAAGGGTGCAAAGATTCTTAGACATTGGGAGGACTTTGGCAGAAAGTATGCATACCATATATATTCTGAAAATATTGAACTCTGCATTTCTACAGCATATTTGAGCACCAATAGTTCTTCTGTTTTATTCATACTCAGAGTTTAGTTGCCATGGCAATATATTATGTCTTGGAGGCTCTCTCCAGCGGTATTCCAATTTCTATAGACTAAAGGCAGCTACTACCTTTTTTCAAAGGTTTGTATATTTACCCCCTCTGAAATAAATATATTTAATGGCACATTTGTCTTTCTGAACTAAAAAGATACATACTTTAATTCCTAATTATTCACTTAAAATCCAACCCCATGGGTATAATGACTCAGTTTCTGAGGGTAGCAGAATTTATGTCATTCTGCAGTCATGGCTTACTGCCAGCCTAAAGCAAATGCTCCTAGAATTTTTTTCTATTAGGTGGGAGCATGAGATCAAGAGAGGTTTCAAATAAGAAAACAGCAGGAAAACAGGCAGTGAATACAGTTTCATCAGTTGTGGCAGACATTCTGTTAAAAAAATTCTCTTGTTTTCATTAAGATTAAATACTAAGACTTTTTGCTGTCATCTATGTACCAAACACAGATTTCCTGATGCTACATAAAGAGACCATTGTCACGATCTTTAGCACCGCATAATATGGAACATGTTCCAGACCCTTGACAAAGCTGTAGATGCCACACAGTAAAACTTCACTTCCCCACTCCAAGAGGCATCTTCCACTTGGCTGCCTATGACCTGCATTAGACATGGCTGCAACTCAAAGCACTTGTTCTTCTAGGCAGTACACAAAAAAGGGAAAAAGAATATGCTGCTAGCATTTCTGTCTCTGGGAAATGCAGGTAGTCTCCTCTGCCAGAAGATACTCCAGATGATGATGTTTATTATTGTTGTTTTTGTGAAGTAAGCTATTAATCTTGTTTGTACTATACCTGCATGAAAACTGACAAAGAAAGATGAGATTCTGAATCTGTAGCTGTACAATTCAATACCACGTAAATCACTAAATGTCTATTAGTTTTGAATTATGTCCTGTTTGGATTATTTTTTTTAATTTGCTCTACACACCTGCTGATTATGCAGTTATCATTTCTTGGCAACCAAGAGTTTAATTCACCTAACGCACTATTTAATAAAGAGACTTATTAAAAATCTTCTGCACAAGAAAAAGCAATAGCATTACATTTATTATAGGAAAGTCAGGTTTTTTCACTAACTGGAAATGATGGTACAATGCATCAATTGAAGGATAACAGAAAACAGTAAGATAGGAAGATAGAGACTATGAATGGGGAAACTATGCATTTTAGTTAGTATATTCTTCTCTTAATCTTTCATGTGGCCAAAGCCTTAACTGATACTGAAGTTTAAAGAGTCACAAAAAAGATGGAATTATATTTTCATTTATCTATTTAAAGAAATCTGAGTACTACTTGGTTTTCTAATCAAGATACAATATTTAACAGAATATTAAAAACACTCAAAGGAGTGTGGAAAGCTGTCAGCCACACTTACTCAACTTGTTTCACACAGTGAGAACAATGCCAGACTTGCATTATGCATAGCATCTATAGCTTGCATACACACAAAACACTCTTTTGTTGGGTTAGGTATTTGCCTGGATGTCTGATGTTGAACTTTATCTTCAAAGTTTTACAACTGTCATAACAATGCCATAGGCCAAAATCAAAACCACACAAAACAGAATTTGGCAGTTATAAAAGAGCTTTCAAATCTCACTTGGCTCATTGGTTTGAAGAGGCAACTCTAACAGGGGAAAGGTACTGAGCTCCTAGAAATACATATCTATGTACATGGTCTCTGTTGCAAGCCAGTACTCACCTGAGATTTCAGCCTTTGATCACTGGTACTCTGAACTTCAGAAATCTTTATTTCACTGTCACAGAGCATACAAATTAAGTCCCTGACTACATAGTCCAAATTTACAAAGACTATGATGACATTAAGACAAGGTTTTGTATGCCTGACTTTATGAAACAAACACCTGAAACATTTATAGTCAGAGAATCTGAAGTTGGCAAGAATATTTTTTTCTTCACCTGTGAAAAATCCTGCTCTCATATATATTTCCTAAGTCTCTACATTAGCCAAAATTTTGACTTCACATGTATACAGACATTCACAATACAAACAGCCCAATGAACTTCAATCCAAATCTAAATGTATTCATTAATCCAGCCTTCTAAACCAATATTCAGGTTGCTGTACCTTTATTACACCTTCCATATTTAAGTAAGAACTAGCACTAATTGTATAGCAAAAAGGAAGCCTGGCTGACTTGACATGATGATTTTCCTCAATAAAATTGTTTTCAGAATGAAATGGATAAGAGTAACCGTACCTACTTAACCATAAGTGAGACTGCAATTAAATTCTATTTTAAAATATGTATATAACTTTAATCTTATAATTTGACTGTAACTATTATTATGTCTCTGAAAAGTAATACTTTCTGGAATTGCACTCTTTATCTCGACATATAATTCACACATTTAATTTTTAACATGCCTATTACACTGAAGTAAGAAGCCAAATGACAACTACTAAACTAGCCCCCTAATTAACGTCATTTCCAAATGTCATACATTCTAAAGAAAATAACTGCTCAGCTAAAGTATCACTGTGGCCCCTAATTTAGAGAAAAATAAATCCTCTTACCGTATTGATCCAATCATGTAGGGCTGTGCCAGCTGTACTACAATAGCTCCACTCCCAAGCTGGTGGCATGTGTATCCAGAATCCCAATCATAGTTTTTTGTGTCTCCATTCAATAAGGCATTGCGACTGCGACTTACACCCTCAATCACACTGGCACAGTCTGCAATTGTTGCAACATTTTCCGTGGGAACTGTGAATTAAAAACACAAAGATGATAGGCATACAGTCAGAAAACAGTTCAGGTACAATGGCCTTTATTTCTGGAGAAGAATTGGTTAAAAAAAAAAAATATTATCAACAGAAGGAAATTTAACTCACATAACATGAACTGTGAACAAGTGATGAACAAGTGGTACAGATAATTTTTATAGCACTGCTTCCAGAATAGCTTGGTAAATTAACAGATGGATTTCAGTACTGCTGATATGAAAGCACTCCTTTAATACAATTGGGAAAAAATATCTTGTCCAGCAAAACTTTAGAAATTTTGAAACAATTTCTTCCTGTTTTCATGATGGAACCTTCCTATAAAACAATATCTGAAAATGGCTGAAACATAGCTATGAGAAATTTCAGAGCTATTTGTACAATTCTTCAGCATGCAAAAAAAGATAATTTTCCCTGAAGAGCTAGGATTCTGTGATTTCAGTGCACTACTGATGTCAGAAGCATAATCTTAAGAAAGCCACTAACTAACCAAAATAAAATAAAAACACAGGGGGAAAAACTGCAAGCTCATTGCCAAGCAATAATCCAAGGCAGTGGAAAAGCAACTAATTCTGAAAAATCTACTGTGCTATCAAATGTACTATCATCTCTGTCTGCTCATAAAAAATTAGTAAAACCTCCACATTATTATTCTAGAAATCTCCTGATTCCCTTATCACTGAAAAAAGGCACGCAACAATTCCCAGATTCTTATGGGGGAGCAGGTGCTAGACATTAGAAGTACTTCACTGGGAACAATCTGAATAAAACAAAGGCTAACAATGCAAACTAAAGAGTACTGGCATTGAATTAAAGTTTGCCTTGACTTCCTTTCTTCCTCTGCTCCCCGGGAGTTAGCAAACTTATTTGTGTATTCATTTCATATGGGTTTTAAAGCATCTTCTACATAGAACTGGGTTTTTTTAATAGGAAGAGGAAGCTATTGAAATCTTGGTAAAAAAGAAAATGAGTAAAATATAAAGTGTCAAAATCAATGCTCATGTTGATGCTCCATGGCATATTCCAAACACACTCTGAGCTAAGTGATTAATTGAATTCAGTGGAGATCAGTTTATGCAATATTTTGCCTGGATAACCTCTGAGTATCATCCTGCTCCTTCTCACATTTAGATTTCTGCACTAATCCATGACCTCTTAGGAAGATGTTACCCTGATTAGACAAACTCCTTGGAAATTGTACAGAAACTGCCTTGGTGTGTTTTTAATATAATTCTGTGGTCTTCCCTACAACAGCTAATTAGAAAGTGACTCTGACTAATTGAAATGCGCAGAATGTGCCATACTGTTCCTTTTCTCTAGGGGGTCTGCCACTCCCTATTTTGAATGTTCATTATCATCTTTTATATCTGTTGATAAATTTATTAAAAACACCATCTGGTGGGGACTCTGTTCTGTGCTGTATTTTAAAGGTTTTTGGTTGTCTTCCTTTTTCCCATTAGAATTTCAATTTAGGTCACTTATTTACAAACACATACTGCCAAAACCAACAGTCTTGTTTCTACTTTTGTTTCTTTTTTTTTTTTT
>VZTJ01002321.1:1989076-2029647 GCA_013397795.1 Orthonyx spaldingii | reverse complement strand
TTTTTTTTTTTAATCCACAAGCTATCCAGCTCTTACAATAATGTCAGAGAAAAGAGAAGATTACAAATACAAAAACTCTGGTTTTTTCCCGCTGTTCATACAGCTGTTTTGGGCTGAAAAGTTTGATTTGCTTTCATGGAACAGAAAAGATGTGTATTAGCAAAGAATACACATTCTTTAAGCAAACAAAAGGAGAAGATGATTGAAGTTACAGGACAGCAGCATCAAACATGTATTAAAACTTACTTTCTTGTCTCCTTGTCTTATGCTGCAGTATGGAGCGATGAAGACCTGACAGTATATAATTCTAGCAACAGTACTTTTATAAAGGATTGCAATTTTCAAGGCATGGCCTAAGGGTCATCTATACTGGCTATATTTAAAGATAAGACAGATATGTTATTCAACTGTCCTTAGAGATCTTCCAAGAAAAAAATGTACCAGAAGTGTGTTGTAGCCTCAGTCATATTTGTTTATCACTCCTTAAGCTTGTTTCTTTTACTTTTCTTTTTAGCATACTTTATTTTTCATAAGAATTTTTTTTTCTCCTGAAACACTCTGAAAAAAAAATTCATGCTGACACTGCCAACTGGCTTCCATATCTGAGTGTAGAGTACTGTCTTTCATCTCTCATTCTGGACAGGTCAGCTTTTGCTTTCTGTCCATGCACTACAATGTGGGTGGGTGGGGAAATGAGAGAAAATCCTCAAATAACTTTTTGCAACACAGGAAGGAACAGAACAAAGTGGGGTTTTGTACCGGTTCACAAAATTAGCCATTAATGAACCTGAAATAAATTATAAAAATAAACATACAGGGAGACAGCATATCTACTACACAGTCTTATTTTATTGGAAAGCAGCAATTTAAAGCATTATGGACTGTTGAATATATTTATACTGCACTCTAGGCAATAGTCAAAGGTTCTTGGCTTATATGTCATGATTGCAACAAAACTGTTCCTTTTAGTGAATTCTCTTAAGACACAAAGCCATCACTGTGAAGAAACTATAAACAAGAAATTATACGAGAAGAAATCAATTTTTGTTTTAGTTAGTATGCAAGAGTGATTTTTCTTTCATGATTATGTCTGTGAAAAGTTTAGCTTCCAATCCCTCAATTTTTAACTATAAAATTGCATTCCTTCTCTACTTGAACATCTACTAAGTTGACAAAAGTCTCCTCACTGGATGGTCGGAAAATAGAACGCTGAGACTAAAGAGAAAGAGAATTAAGGTTGCAAGGTTTATTTCAGAGTTTGATCATATTATATTAAAGAATTAAAAGGGTATTGGGCATTTTGCTTTCTTTATTTTCCATATACCAAAAGATTTGTTAAGTCTAATCTTTATTCAATATACGAATTAGCCCTTGTTTATTCACTACATGGTAGAAAAAATATGAAGTCTACAGACTTTTCAGTTAATTAAAAGTACAGTCACGTGTCCTGTCTTTCATTCCACACATTCTTTCTTATTTTCTTGAGTTGAAACTTGCTGATGAAATTGCTACATTTAATTTGAATCTTCAATCAAATTACTCAAAGAAATCAAGAGCTCAAAAAATATCAACTTCAAACAAATATCAACAGTATTTCCGCCTGTTTCTGTGAAAAGCTTTCTGCAAGCCGTATTTAGCTGGAAAGGAAAACCTCACTAATATGTGTTTTTGTCCAACTATCAGAAATTGGATGAGAAAAACTTCAGAGAAGACTGATTTTTCACTAGATACCTGCTACAGCTCATGATTCCTAATCCAATAAATTAGAACAAACCCATTCAAGTCACTAGAACTGGCTATACTTTTCATTGCCAACTAATTGGCTGCTACAGAGATCTCTCATTAAACATTATGCCTGCAGAAGGCTTTCAGAAATATCAGTTGTTTTAGCAAGTGTGCATCCCTCCTTGTGACACTGGAAACAGACAGAAAAGGATTTTTAAAAAGGAACTGGAACCATATGAACAGATCTGTCTTGAAACTGACCATGTGGCTGTCCTTTCTTGCAGAAAGGGGTGAAAAAAAAAAATCCCTGCAGTATTTAGATCATCTTCAATTTTTCATAATTTCCGAAAGCTATGCTTGCTGGAGAGCTGACTTATACTGCTGGGTAAGCCTGCATCATTTTGGAAAAATGTGAACCTTTTTAAAAGAGAAAAAACAAAATGTGATAGCTTTGTGTGGAGTCAACATTAAACTAGACAAAAAGCAGCATCTCTCACTGCTTCCTTGGGGAGAGACAAAGCAATCTTTTATAAAGCTGAACTGCACACTAGGAAACTGATATGACTGGTTTCTCCCTGTTACACATTCAGTTCTGTTTGTTTTTTTTTTTAAAATAACTACCAGAGTAAAAGACAAGTGAATGTTTATTTGTATCATTTTATCCCTTTTAAAACCAGTTTTCCTAAGGCATTGAACAGCACACAAATGAAGGTTCACAATGATTCCTAAATACTGAACAGCATTCCCCAGAGGGTGATCAAGGACATTCCAGTGTTTTACATCCATCTTCTGCTCTTCAGTCATTATTCACTGTTCTCTCTTTCGTGTGTAATGTACAAGTTACAAGACAGTCTGATAGACTGAGACAGACTACAGACCGACATTTCTTTGTGTAAAAGCCATCCATATCGCATTCCCAATGACCTTCAGAGGGCTCAAAATCAGACAGAAGGTTGGTCAAGCCCATGTACTCCTTGACTGGCCCTCAGCACTGAGTAGTGGTTAAAGGACTAAGTGAGGTTATAAATTTTTTCCCTTTGAGGCAGAAAAGAGGAATTTTTTTCCTCTATTAAGATGGGAAAAAAGCCTCCCAGAAACCTAAAGAGGCCTTGCACAGAAGGCGTTCTTTAACTGCTGTTGTAACTTCTTGCCACTGGGCAGATTAGAATGTTTTACAATACCCCACATGAGACCAGGTACTGCTTCCAAAGCACTATGTCTGTTGCTTGTGAAAATATTATTTTGTTTTGGATTCTAAATTAAATATTAATGGCTAAACACCATTCAAAATTTCATAAGCAGAAGTTCATTATAAGCAAGCACTATGATTGTGAGATTAAAGAATGTTTGCATCCTTGTTAAATGAAAGAGTTATGTTGATATAATGAATTTAATATGTAAAACTGTTAACTTACACATTTAGAGATAATACCATGCCAAAAAGAAAAATACATCTCAACCCTCACGTCTGCATTAAGGAAATAATGTCATATGATAAAATTCATTTCTGACACCTCATTTCACAAGACAACAAACTGTAAACCAACACTTAAACACCAGACAGTGCTATAAAGAGCATTTTCTGTAACTTTTCTTCAAAACTGCTACTCAGCTACCATTGGGTCATGTCCGTACCACATTCAGTATTGTACAAAGTAACTGTATAAATCTTCCACATTAACTTTTAATTGTAATATGTCAAGTTAGTAATTTTTCATTAAAACATTGTATGCAAAACCACAACAACATAAAATTGTTGTTATGATGAAACAGCACTTCATTTTTATTATTTGTTTACCAGCCTTCTAATCTTCACTGTACAGTGACAGCCATTACATAGATACTATATATCAGTAGCATTACATCTGATAAATTATGCTCTTCGCATACACAGCATTCTGATCAAGTTGAATACCTTTCACAAAAATTAAATAAATAATTACTCTTAAGTCTCCACATAACATCCCTAACCAAATACCTCAGAGGCCTCATTTCTTTGGAATGACTTTTCAAATGACAAAGTCTTTGCATATTATTTTCAGTGTTGTTTTGGTCGAAGGGGTTGTAGGGGTCACAAAGTCTTTCTGAAAGGACCTTATGGCCTTCAAGCGCTGACCAATACTTCATTTTTTTAATAAAACAGGTTACAGAAACAGCAGCTGTGTTTGTTCTAACCTAATTTAATATCATATGGAAGAAACAATGAACCCAGTGAACTGCTTTTCAAGGGTTTAAGATGAAAGTTTCTCTGCTCTGTTAAGCTTAAAAGCAACCTACTCTGATTAGTGCACTTTCATATATTTCATTGATTTTTCCTAACTGCTTTCAATTCACTTTATCCTGTCTGATCACAGCAGAAACAGAAACAAACAGTACAAATCCTCATCAAAGTAATAAAATAAATCTGTGCCAACCCATTGGGGTTTTTACAGAAGTGGACCTTGGACAGTCTGCTTGATCAAGGGAGCCATACAATATGCTACCTTATGGTAATCATTAGAGGTATGAAAAGAAAGCACTAAATGGATATAATGTCACTTTGCTGGATCGAAGTTGTTGAGAATAACTTTGAATAGGCAATACTGATGGCCATAAATTCTAGTGGAACAGTCATAGGTGCCCCTGGTCCATTTCACAGCTGGACTGGCCTCAAGTAGTCCCTGAATATTTCCATTTGTATCTTTCTCACCATAAACTCTGCAGGTCATGTATACAGTTGTATTGACTAACATCCCTTGAATATAAAAAGCTGTGGAGACCTATTTCCTTATTGCTGATCACATGAAATGGCTTACACATACAACAGTTTGACTGATCCATGCTGAATAACAGCCTAGTTGCTCTTCATTAATAATAACTATTAACATCAGCAGACCCTCACTATCGTGCTGCCCAAACCCTTCACCTGTAAGATTCTATAACTATAAAAACATTCTCACAAATGAGAGTTTTTAATAAAGCCATATAAAGTCTCTATCCCCTAGATTACCTTTGAAATTTAAGAAATGTTAAAACAGATCAAATAATTTGTCTCACCAAAATGATCACTCAAACAGAAAAAATAATTGAGTCTATGAAAGATGACTCAATTACAGTGTAAGTTCACTTCCACAAACATGCACAGATTCACTGCCTTGCCTTGCCTACCGCTACAATCAAACAATCTTTGTGTTAACACAAAAAAAATTGAGTCCCAAATTAAGCATTTACTAAAGTTTGATCATCTGAAATCAAATATATACAAATATTTGCACACACTAACTCTGATTTTGTATGAAGTTTCTAAAAATTCCTAGCTGGCAGTGCTAACCATGAAATATAGCTCAAAGGTTTCATCAAATTTGAGATACTTTCTTTCTCTGCTAACTAGCTTACTGAAGAGAGATTTTTTTTTTTAACACAGTTCTTCCTTACTGCTTCTTCTATTTTCTAGTCAATAGCAATTGCAATGCTACTTGCACGCTGTCTAAAAGAAAAGGAAGGCTTTTGACGTGCCTTTGCATAATGCAAGTTGGTCTTGATTTTTCATAGCTAAATATTATAGTTTTCTCAGAAAAAATTTTGAAGTGAATATGTCTTACTAAAAATCTTTCTTCTCATCCTGTTTTGAAAACTGTTTTCCCTTCCATCTGTCATGGGTACATATTTAAAATTTAAATATATGTATAAACCAGCATGATCTCCGAATTTTGCTGAAATTCTCGATTTTATGCCGTAAGTAATAAACTGTGGGAAATCCCACCTAGACAACTACTACAAGGCACATAATACTCTCTCTCCAATGAACTTCAGGATCTGACTCTTGTGAGTTTATATAGAAGAAAGCACAGAAACCACCCTGTTTGAATTATTAAAAAAAAATCAATATTAAATCTTACTGTGACATATTTTGTCATTCAGTAACATTGGCATGTTGGGGATTTCTACCTTAAGTAACATACAGGTACTTAATCAGTATTATATAAACTGTCCAGAGCTAAGAGAGCTCCATCAGCATGGTGTTCTGAGAATAATAGCAGCATAGCCAATATTATGTTCTGCCATGGCTAACCATGTCTATGACTCTTTGGGGGGAAATCAACACATGAGAGTTTACTTTCAGCAGTTGTAACCAGGCTGTATAAGAGTCCCTAAATGTCCAAATCCATCATCACTACAATAAATAGCTCTGCTTAGTCCATTCTTGTAAAAGAATTCAGACTAACCTACTGGGAGGCATGAGCAACCATACCGTGACATGCAAAGAAAAATCACAGTGGTGGCACTGACTCAACTACCAGTGCCTTTGTCAGCAGTGGCTGATCTGAATTTCAGCATTCCTGCAGTATCAATTAATCCACAGAACTGGAATTTCATAGAAGTTATAAGGACTAGCCAACTAACTCTATGCTTACAACACTGTTTAACTCAATTTAGACATTTCTGGGTGGAAACAGAATTAGAGTGCAGTGATGGCCAGCTTTAAAAGACAAGTGTTTGCAGCAGTACATGGAAAAGGAAAATTTTTTTTTTTTTTTAATCTCTTACCTATCAGACCTTTCTCAAGAGTAAAGGATTTGTTCGTGAACATGCATTCAAATGCCACAATATGGAAAACTTTGTTCACTGTGTTGTGGGTCCCAACAATTCGAATATACCTACAGGGAAAGGAAAAAAGGTAAATAGCACAAGTTAAACATGACAAACTTAAATATAATTGATTCAGTTAGACTATAATGTGCAGACCCATAAGATCTGAGCAACTGTTTAAAGAAAGAAAAAGGAGTAAAAAACCGTATAAATTTCACAGCAGGTTTGCATCTAGTCAGGATGCTGGCTCCAGTGCAATTTAAGAAGAAAAAAATATCTTTAAAGAGATGTGGAATCTGTGAAAAATATTTCTGGATTAATTTGCCAATAAAAGCAAAATGAGGGACCTTCTGTTTCAGAAGTGATCTGTTAGTGCAAATATGTGCTCATGGAGGTTTTAAATAATAATGAAGAAGAAGAAGGGGAAGGAGGAGAAGAAGAAGGAGAAGGATAATCATCCTTTTACCAACAAATTTTCAGCACTGTGAAAGATTTCACACAGCCAGGACAAACCAAACAAATCAGTCAGGTTTTTCTTCAAAAGGCAAAAAATTAATTCCATTTTACTATGACTGTTTCTAACATTGAATGTACAGGATATCAATCTCTGTTGGTGTATCTCGTATTAATAATGAAAAAAAAAAATCAACATTCAAATATTATGAAAGAAAGCTACTCTGGGTTTCATTCCTGGTGGTATAACTTACATTCCTACACTCCAGTTGCAAATCAAATAGAGCTGCTCTTGAACATTGTGACCTATTCCCCTGCTCCATTACCCTGGAGGCTTCACCTTCCATAAACAACCACTAACCTCGATTCTGTCTGATTCTGCATTTTCTGAAGAGATCCAACAATTCTTACTATAAATTTTGAAAAATCTCAAAAGGACTATTGTACACCTCTCAATAAATGCTGAACAAGCAACCAAGCAAATACCAATTACCTCACAAGATTCGTTACCCAAACTGCACAAAGCTTTGTATGAATTTAACTCATCTCAATTAGCAAGTATCAGAATGTACGCATTTTAAGCCATATCCTCTGTCTGTGGTATGAAACAATCTTTCACTTATATAGTATAATAATATTTCTAACTTAATGGCCATTCACCAACAGCATCATTTTGGCTTGTGTTCTTCATCAGATCAAGTTGAGAAGATACATAGTTTTCAATACTGGGATTTTCTTTTTAAACAATAAAACAACCCTTATAGCTATTTACTGTGCTAATGCTCAACCTCCAAATTTCATTTAGAAATTATTTTAATAATCATGACTTGAAACAAAGAATTATATGCTATTGTCTAATTAATATTCACTCACAGATCAATTACCACAGTAGCAAATTTCCTGAAAGTCATTTTATGTAGAAAACATGAAGTTGCAAAACTGGAGAAAATATTTATTATTCATAAAGAAGGTGAGTCTGTGTGTTAAGAGTAAAGCAGAACTAAGCCTTTACTCTGAAACCTTGCCAAGAGCCTGCAAAGAGCGTCACAGGAATCTTGGTTGACAGTCAGGCAAAAGGGAGGTGATTCCTCAGACCTGCCCATGTGAACCAGATGACTTTCCTTTTATGAACTCACGACCACAGTGAGCCCTAAAAACACAGGTAATGTCCAAAATTCAACAATGGTAACAGATCTTGTTCCCCCTAGCCTCAAAAGCACAAAATTCAATTAAACACAGGAATAATCTGGGAATATTTTGAAGTACACATGGAGGCTGGTTCACCATAGAGACTCCCTTGTTTCTCCCAGGCAAGGAAGGTATTGATTGAGTTGTGCCGCTCGGACAAAATGCACCAGGCGAACCAACAGAGTGTTACTAATGGAGATGTACTTTGACATCCTTCAGTTATGCTTCCTTGCATTAAAGAGTTTAGAGAATAAACAAAGTAACAAGATTAATAGGAACACAAGAAACTGCTTCATAATTAGCCTTAAAAGCTAATTTACTTGGATTTTTTGTGTTATAAAGTTGTTATCATTAGAGCAAACTTCTTGATTGTTTTTTTCAGAGCAATTGGAAGTTGTTCAGATTCCTGTCAACAACAAAGCAGGTTCATGTGACACAAGGTTATTTACGAATCTTTGTGTGATTGCAGAGCAAAAGAATCACAATCCAATGCCTAGACTAGCTCCACTGTCAATGGATTCTAGACTCAACTGATAAGACTGGAAGACAGAAAAAAACCCCATAATCATTCTTTAAAGAGAAACCTTGATTCATTTGTGGGGTTTAAAAGAACTTCTCTAGCAGGCAAACAGGAATGCAACATGAAAATTTTGCCCCTTTATTTTCTGACCCTTTTTGAGAATAATGGACACTGATATTATATAAGTGCTCTAAGAGTTTCATCCACATGTCACAGTCTTCTCTAGCCACAGAAGTCAAGCTGCACATAAAATTCTCACAGCAGGAATATCAGAAAAATCCAGTTGGTGGGGTTTTTTCCCCACTAACAACAAAATTGTTTTAGAGTGCAAAAGCATGTTCTGCTGGATCCTGGTAGAATTTTAAACTACTGAAATTTGAATGGACTACCTGGGTTGATTAGTTAGACACCTACATGGCAACATCCCTCATCCATCCCCCATTTTTTTCCAGAGTAATTCTTCTCCTTTATATGAAACTATGATATGGGTACTCTGTTGTGACTACATTTCTGAACAACTAAATTATGTTTTACTGCTGCTCTTTACATTTGTAAAGCTGACACATTTAATTCAGATAACAGCTGCTGCAGATGACACCACTGATTCAGCTGTGGATACCCTGGAGGACTACAAACAACAAACCTCAGCTGCCTACATTGTCACAACAGTGCTTAGGACATATGTGTTGAATCATAAAAATATGCATACTCTAGGAGTCATTTTAATCCTTCATTATAGTAACACGAGTAAGATACAGACAAACTCTAAAATATATTAAGCACAGATTCCAATCCCTTGAGAATATTGAGACAGAAGACTAAATAAGGGGAGGCGATGGAAATTAACAGGTATTTTGCACTGATATCCACTCTCAAGTTACTATCAAAGTAATCTAGAACAGCAACAGCAAGCTCAAAGAACTAAATCAAATACGTTCAAAATGTGCTCTTATGAAATTGGCATTTCATTTTCCTTTGTGGAGCATTTGGTATGAGACACCAGTGCTAGAGTTACTACATACTTTATACCTCCTCTAACTGCTTAGAACCACTAACATTCACATTCCAATCACCACCACAAAGATGCATGAGGCACAGCCCAACACACAAGGGCATTAGAAGAGGTGTTTGTCTTTTAGGGGAAAAGGAAACTGTGTTACTCAACACCATCTAAACTCCATTTATTGACAACTCCCTAAAACGAATAATCCTTCAGACTCACACAGCTGAATCAACAGACTCGCAGCAGGAAGACAGAAAAAATAAGGAAGAAAAATCTATTGCCAGCATTAAATCATGTGGGGAAACAGTAGACATAAATAAATATATCAAATAAAGAATTAAGCCAGAACAAACATGAGAAGCATATCTGTCTTTTGACAGAAGACAAGTTTTCCTGCACTTAGACAGGAAAGTCTAATAAAGTCTATTTTATGCCAAAGGAAATCCCTGCTGCAAATATTGAAAACAACAGTGACAAATCAAATAAAACACTTACACAGGACAAAATCATTGAACTCCAGTAAGAAAAGTACATCTGACACCTACAAAGCCTGTACAGTTACAAACATTTTCACCTTTGGAAACAGAACCAAGAGTGAAGCAGTTGGAAAACATAACACATTTCGCTTTGTAATGTGCCAGAATGTGTAAGTAGGTATTTTATGCTGGGGCATTCATGTGACTAAAAATATTGGGGTGCAACAGTTACACAGGACATGTAATTGTTTGTGTACCACATGCAAGCAGTATATCAACCAATCAACCAATGTTGCTCAAAAGATTTAACCAAATTAACACTGATGTGCTTTGGAACGTAAGTAACACTTGCACATGGCAAGTTTTGTAGTCCATACATAAAAATATCTGTAAGAATAATCAGTTTATAAATGCTTTGTTCTTTATTAATGGTTTCCAATTTTTATCTTTTTAAAACAGAAAAAAACCAATTTCAGATAAACTTGCTTGAATCTCCATCTTCACACTGTATGTATATCTAGTTCTATTGAAGTTCCCAAATCTGAACTTAGCTCATCTGGTTTTATTTCAGGTCAGACCTCAACCCAAAACAGCTCCATTTCCTACAACCCATCTGGATATGAGCAGAAATCTGCATTTATACCTGATCTCATAATGCATTTCTACCATAAGAATACAAAATAAGACACGAGAAGATATTAAGGTTAGGATGTCATGAAATCTGTATATAAACCATATCCCTGATTTGACTTTGGAGCCAAGTACAACTTAAATATCACCCTCACTTATCTTTATGCCATCTCTACTGAATACATACAATAAATCAATTGTATAGAAAAAACTAGTTTTTTAATAGAGAAGAAAGCATTGTTCTTCAGAAAGTCTGGTTTTAGAACAAACTGGATGGGAAGATTCAGGAAACGGACACGAGCTGGCTCTGCACAGCTTCCAGGCAGGTGTGACATGGAGCCAGACTCTTTCCAAAATGAACATCATCTTCAACAGGACTCATTTTCTTTGAATCATGCTACATCCTCATGAGGTTTTATGACTTTGGATCAATTTAGCTTCATTATATAGATACATTGTAGCCTCCATAGTTTTAAACATACTGAATAAAACATAAGAAAATACAGGAAAGTGCTATAAGTGCTATTCAATGAAATCTGAGAATGTTTTCCATTTTCCCCAGCTTCTCATGGCTCCACCAGTCTGATTTTAGCATGCAATAATTATTTCTTGCTTCAATGACACCTCAGTAAGTGCTGTCTAGATCTAGACTAGAATCAGACTATATACAATATGAAAACGAAATACCTGAAGAGTATTAGAAAAAAGTCATAAGAAAGAAAGAATGAAAGAAAGAAATGAAAGAAAGAAAGAAAGAAATGAAAGGGAAAGAAAGAGAAAAGGAAATGAAAGAAAGAGAGAAGGAAATGGAAGAAAGAGAGAAGGAAATGGAAAAAAGAGAGAAGGAAATGGAAGAAGGAAATGAAAGAAAGATAGACTTCAATCTGCATCAAGGTAGCTCAACAAAGAAATAATTGCAGTTTTGACCTGTGCTTAAAAAAGTAAGGAATTTAGAAATTTGTCCTATAAAACTGTAATGAGGATATACACACACTTGTATTTAGCTCTGGCATCTCAAATATCTGACAAAGTGGTAAAGAAGGGTGGATTTTTAAAAAAATGGCTGAGAATTATTTTTTAAAAGGATGCAATTACTGAAAGAATCCTTTTTATGTAAGTTTTGTTTGGATGAACCTTACTGATGAGAAACACAGTAATTCTTGGTATTTGAGCTCACAGGCATAAGAGAATAAGAGAAGACCTCCAGGGCTCTCAAAAGGGGGCCATAAATGCACATAAAGAATTAAATGCTAAAAAATGGTAAAAAAACCCCTAACAAACTGACCAACAAACAAACAAACTACACCCACAACATCTAAATAAATCACCATCCCTTTCCAAACAGTATAACATTTTACTTATTGAAAAATACATCCAAGGATATATGCAAGAAACCTTATCATTCATTATGTTAAAATTATACTGGAAAAGTACTAAGCAATACTCAAATGAAATCAGCTAAGTATTAGTAACATAAAAATGACTGATTACATATTTTTCATCAATATTTTTATGATTTGAAAACTTGTACCTACAGATACAACTCCTTGTAGTTGCAGGTGGTTAGAAAATTGATGCAAAGTATTGCTGGTTCAATTTCAATTTTGCTGCTCAGTTTTGGAATACTGAAATGTGGGGTAATTCATTAAGCCAAGTATTTCTCATACATTTTAAACATTTATGATACAGCATGTAGTGTTAATATTCAAGTGTGGTCTGGATCTCGGACAAGAATGGCTTTGTTAACTGAACAAGCTTTGGTTCCTTAACTAAAGATATGATCATCCAATTATTAAATCCCTGTACTACCCAGTGATTTACAGATTTATAAACACCATGCCAACCATAATTGTGTCACTTACAAGAAACATCAACTTGAATTGTTCAACAGTAGCAGCAATGCTTTTAGGAACAAAACCCCTAAAAAAAAAAAATCACAAGTAATGTCCCACTCAAAGCAGTGGAACGTCAGTTCTGACTGCTGTCGTGTTCCTTTCTAACATAAATAAAGTGTGCAACACCTGTTCTGCTCCTGATAACACACAGCTTAGCCAAACTTTTAAACTATGACCATTCTTTAGGTGGATTTTAGAAATTATTTACGAAGACTGAAATTCACATGAAATATATATCAGACACTAAGAAATAAGAGAAGCCTCATTGGAAATTATAAGACACATTTTTCATGTTTGTGAAATAAATGTCTCATGTGAGACAGAACAGTGAAAGTATCCACCAATTATTTCTAAATTCACCAAGTTCTGTCTTTTGTGAGAAAAATCTGACATGATATGCATTAGCAGTATCACCTGCTACACATATACAGCATTGCTACCTCAGTTAATCAGTGTCTCTAAACTTCCTTGCTTACACTTTCCAGCATATTCAAGACCCAACTCTTAGCTACTGCAGACCTGAACTGAGCCATGAAATAAAGGACAAAAGAAATATTATTTATGTGACTATTCATCAAACACAGACAGTGCAGCAGATTCAATCTTGCAAGCTTCATAGGTCTAGTTCTTCTAAAATCAAATTATATTTTACTGGAAATAATAGATGACATAGTGAAAGAAGATCATAAATTTGGATTACAAGTAGGTAGTCTATATTAACCTGTACAAACACTCCTACACAGCTCAGCAGCAATGAGATGGCAAAAGAGAAGGGCAGTGACTTCCAATATATGTACACAAATAATAAAATACCCAGAAACTCAAGTTCATGTGAGAAGAGTTGATTTATGGTTAAAGACAGAGCATTTAAGACATGCAGCTACTGTAATGATTCCTTGTTCTCACTGTTTCTCTTTTTCCACTTTTTTTTTGCGGTTTGTTTTAACTGTAGAGTAGAACCACATGTATCACACAACATTTGCCACATTTCTCTTGCTGATTTAATAAGCAGTAAGAACTGTTTAATTCAGAACACCACTCTGCAATATTGCACCAATTAAACTGATTACTGGATATTTATTCACTGAAACACTACCATCAGGCTGTAGTGGTACATTGAGTACCACAGCCCCAAGAAAATTTTATTATGTTGTTAAAATGTAGTTCTTGTTCTTCTACAAAATGAAAATAACTTACGTTTGACATGTCTATGAAATACACCACTAAAACTTGTGAGCAAACCTGCAGAAAATAGAAATATATTTACTGAGCTACTAAATTGGGATCTCTTCAACTGGTTCCTTAACCAAAGAACAATAATCACTCATGCAGTTCTCTTCCTGTGGTTAAGCATCTAAAACTATTAATCCATTTAAAATCTAATTTCATAAATCTTAAAATCAATTTGGATGCAATGGAAGAAGAGAAAAAATGGTAACCAGAAAAATAAAGTAAGGCTTTTCTTCCAAACCTTATTTCTTGTAGAGTGTAATAAAAAGTAAAGTCTTCACCTGCCCAAAATTTTTTTAAGACTGAGTGAGCTGCACATATGTTACTTCTAGGTGATACTTACCCAGTGGGGAGTTCCAACCACTGATGCACTCATCTCCTCAAAATGGACCTCAGACTCAAATGGAAGGAAGAACACTACATAGGGACTAACTAGCATGGGAAGCAAGGAATATAACTAGTTTTGGTACTAATTAATGGAAAAGTTTGGGTTTGGTTACTAATTCATGCAAAAGTTACATAATCTCTAACCAATGAATGCTGATGCATTTGTTTAAAGTTTTGATGATCGGGGAGCCAACATTTTGTGGGTTACCACCCAGATCCCTACTTGGAGAAAACTGGAAAAAAAAATAGAAATACTTCACCTCAATGTGTGAATTGACACTGAACAGGTAACGAGCCTGCGTTTGAGACAACAATATTGCATATTTGTGTCAGTAACAACAACAAATCTGCCTTGATCTTTCTTAGCAATGCCTTTCAAATACTTAATAACAGATTCTACAGAGCATTGAAAGGACATGAAAAAGTCAGTACTTGCCAGTGTACAAATATTTCTAACATTTACAGGATGACTACTTCTGTAGTGAAGTAAGCTTTATGGCCATGGAAAAAACCACCAGAGTAATAACTTCCTTCATTATGAACAAAGAATCTCTTATCTGGGAATGAAACAGAGCTTTATCCAGATACCTTCTTAAAGATAGAATGCATTAAGCCATCATCCATTTGGCTATCTATATATTAAAAAGTGCCAAAGAACAGTTTCATCAACTGTTTCAAAAAGTAAAAAACTCACTGAGTATAAGAATTGCACTGAAAATGTTGGAAGTTGCAAATCAATAGGCTTAGAGCCAAGTTACGACAAAATAAAGGCTTCTTAAATAATTTAATGATCTACCTAGCATCCTCTAATATAATAAACTTATTTCTTCTTCATAAACCTCTGCCTTTTTCAATCCAGATGAAATGTAGTACTTCTTTACTGAGCTTAAAGCTGTTTCTGAAATATTTTCATTACTCAAAAAGGTACTGTATTAGACCCCAAATCAGATAAATCTTGGTATCTTTTTCCTCTACTGTTAAATTTTGTACTATGTTCAAAACCACTCAAATGTAGCTCAAACATTCATACATACATATATATATATATGTAAAGAAAATATGAAGGAAATTTTTTAAGTGCTCTCATCCATCTAAACTCTTACCACAATATCCTTGACACTACCTTATAAACCTGTGTCACGCCTCTGTTTTCACCTAAATAGCAGCTGGAAGAATTCTGCCTATACAGCACATCTCTAGCACTGACAGAGTTTCCAACACTTGGTTTGATGGGAACTTGTTTTCTTTCACTTCTGCTTTTGACAATTGCTGAATTCACTCAGCTAACACTAAGAATGTGAGTCCTCAATGAATAAATAAACCACTCTACTTGAACCAAAAAGTCAAGAAGAATAAAAACAGAAGACTGAAAAAGAAAAATAAGTAAAAGGTATTTCCCTATACCGCACAGCAGGTAAGATGGTGAGAATGAAATTAGTGATTTAGGATATTAGCTCTAACAATTGTACAGTCCATCAGAAACCTGCAGGTACACATTTGTGTTGGAATCAGCTAAGCTGGTCTATTTATGTGCTTGTTTCACCATAGCTACCCTCAGGATATTTGATAGCTCTCCATTGTTATTACCTTGTATGTGGCCTTCCCAAAGTGGCTATGAGCATACACAACTCTCTCCTATTCGAAATCCAATTAGATCATTACAACATTAGATTGGGAAAACAGCCACTGAAAGGCATTAGGTTGTATTGTATCTTCTTCAAGCAGATTTTTTCCTCTAAATAACATGATTCTTGCCTCAGAAGTGACAGAAGTGCTCTGTGGTAGAGTATCTTTCAAATGAATCTACCACACAGTTATACGAATCTCACTTCTGTAGACATAAACTTCATTAGCACATCAATTCAATTTTCCTGAATGTCCTGCATTACCTTTTAAACCATCTACTTCACTTTATTAAGCTGATAATTCGAACTCAGTACTGCATTATTTTGATATGTAACTAAAAAGTAAGTTAATGCATTTTATTCTTACATATGAACACAGTGAAAACATGTTTCAGGAGGCAGCTCTTTGTTATACTTCATTGCTTTATTCTTAGTTGTAACTGATGTCAGTTAGGAGGCTATTATCAGTCTAGTAGTACCTTTCCCTCCATAATATTATTATTATTATTCTCAGTATAATGACATAAACATCCATTTAGAAATTGGGGCAATCAATATTATTTACTGCTATATTTTCATTAACTAGAAGTTTACAGGGAATACAAGGCTGTAATTTCTTCTTGTTCTTCATAGAGTAGGACCTTTGAATTTCAGAACTAAGGTTCCCCCATCTGACCATCCTTACCTTCTGGCCCCTCTGACCTTCCTTAGCTATGCTCAAAGTCAATTTTTCCCACTTAATTTTCGGATCTCTTACTCTCCAGCTCTCCGTTCATGACATCTTTCCTTCACCTTGGCAGTGTTAGTGTTTCCCATTTCCCTACTATGTCACGTATCCCGAAATAGATAATACGTCTGATATATTCAAAATGAATCTTGATATACTTAGAATATAGTCTCCAGATTTTAGTTGAAATCAATAGTTAACCTGTGTACTTTTCATCATAAAATGATGTTTACAAACCCTACTGCCTACATATTTAGCAAGTAATTGTGGTATTGATCTATGTAATATATATCTGTTGATGCATACCCTAACCATTTATTACATATCTCATCAGAGAGCTTTCTTGATGTCCTACAACCCTAATGACTCAACTACATCAATCCTAAACTATACTCAAACTTCCTGATAATTTTTTTAATCTTACATTATATGACCTTTTTTTTTTTTTTAGTATTAGTTCAGAGAAGGCTGGTCGTTGTTTCTACCTAAATATACACAACTGACTCTCAATACTGAAACCTGCATCCCTACAACTCACCTGCTATTATTATCCATGGTAGCCAGACTGAAATTAAAACATAGATGGTTAACTCATGTTAGTATAATGCTTTCATTTTGCTATATACATCTACCATAGAAATAGGATTTCTGTGTGATCAAACTGCATTTAAAGTTCTCTCTTATACTCAGGGATTCTATTATATTTGCTAATTTTCCACAAATAAGCAAGTAAACCAGAAATATAGCGACTGGACATGAACAAATTTCAGCTCTAATAATTTTCTATAGCTGGAATACTCAAAATTATTTGCCCAATGTCTGATTCCATTCTATATATAGAGATCAAGTCCATACATGAACTACTGTGTGAAAACATTACAACCAGATCCTATTTAAAGATGTATGACTATACATGACAAGCAATTTGAGCAACAAACATATAACAAAATGCATAATGCTAAGACAAGATCAACTAATCTATGAGACTTGACATCTACTTCTGTCAGGAGAGATATTTAAAGGAAAAGGAAAAAACAAAACAACAACAAAACCCCCCACCACAATCACCCAAAAAACCCCAAAACATGGCTAGGGAAAGAACAGAAAGAGTAGGAAGAGTGACAAAAAAAGAAAAAAGGAGAAAATGCAGTGAAAATCAATAAATAGGCAGTTCCACATTATTCTATACCTATCTCATTTCAACACATATTTTTAAAGGAACTTGCTTTAAAGTATTATTTAACCTCATAGCAAGAAGTAACAAAATCTTTCCTCATACAAATGAGATCTGCTTTTACTATGACACCTCTTAACATATTTAGTTTCAGACTTCAAAATATTCACCATGTTTTATGAAGAAAAAAAACCAAACCAAACCAATGAGCTTAATTTTGAAAATATCTTGCCAGGTGTGCATTGCCAATATTAAATAGTAAGAATTCAAAGCTCATTTTTATTATCAATAATTCACTATTACTGCAGAATGCCAGTATTCCAAAAAGTAAACCCTGTATATATGCTTTTAGTTCTGCACCTACAGCTTCAGTTTTCCTCCTGTTTCAAAGCAATAATATTGCACATACATAAACTAAAAAGGACATCTAGAATGAATAAATAAAATGCAGAAGTATGCTTTAGTGCAGTGCAAAAGAACAGCACAGTAGGTGCACCTTACTATGATTGGTATGTAACATGTCTGCTTTGCACTAGTGAAGTCTATGAACCTGCCTACTCTACACCAAAAACCTGAACCTCGAAATCACTCACATTCTCATAAATACTAAAGCTAAAGGCCTGAAACACATTTAAATTAGAACTCAAAGTTAAATCTTCATGACTTTTGAAATATTAAACCATCATCAAAAATACATTTTTAGAGATATTTCTTATATTTTATGCTGTGATGTCCCTTTCCAGAAAGGGATATTTCAGACTTGCACTTTAATGAAAGGTCTGGACTAGAGACCAAACTTCATACAAATAGAAAGTTGAAAACTTGGTGAACCCTTTGGCCTGGAAAAAGCAGTCTTATTTTAGCAAAAACCTACAGTTTAAACCACTCATTTTTCAGAGTGAGTTCATACATGGTTAACATATCAATTCCCTTTTAAAACAGATAAATTACTTGAAATATTCTCCCACCAATTTTCTTCTATATTTATAAACATTATTCTTAGTGCAATATGGTCACAGTTGAGCTCTGCACCAGATCAGGATAAGCTAAGACCGATTTTCCTCACTGTCAAGGGCTGAATACTCTTTGGCTCTTCTTTTTTTAAAATTGTCTGTTCCAGACCTGTTTAACAATAGTATTCTCCACAGTATATAGAATTCACTTTATTGATAACCCATACAGGCTTACACCCAGTGTTCTTACTCTGTAATAAATTCAGTGTGAAAATTAACATTAAACCTGTCCCGTGCCTTATGAGTATGCAATTAGTAAAAAAGCCAAAACCATCTCAAAACTTTCTTGTATCAGTGGAGATCATAATGATAATACATCCTAAAAAAGGAAACATTCAAGTCATTGGCAGTAGACATCATTAGCACACTCCCCACGCAGACGGCAGAAATGTACCAATCTGACAACAACCTCTGAGGTCCCCACTATTGATACTTTGTTTTAAAGTAGAACATTTGCTCTGTGGTCAACATATTCAAACAAGGAGTTTTTACAATTGCATCTGAAAGCTAACTGGTGGAGACTACTGCAGGGGGAACAGTTGTTTCAAAAAAGTAGCACATCAGAAGGTGGCCTCAAAAATTTCCACTCCTCCTACATTACAGAATATATGATCATATTCACTTTATATCTATATATGTATGTATACAAATATGCATGTACATATCTATAAACACACCTAAAAAGAAGTCAGCACAAAGCCACAGTCAACAAATAGAATGGACATGACCTATTAGCTCAGAAGCTTCAGATTTCCAATTAAGAAGTTGATTTAACATAATACTTTATTACAAAGGCTCAATAAAAATGCTTTAAAAGCCTGAAATAATAGGATTGCACACCTCGTCTGCTCAAGGGCAAACATGAACTGAAGGATGCTCATGTGATGAAGGTTAAAGCGACAACATGCAACGGATGATTAAAGGAACTTTATATATATTCATGATCTCTGATGTTTCTGAAGTTGAATGAGGCGAAGGTTACCCCTCTCTGCCCTGAAACATGGGCCAATCAAGTATAATTGAGATTATCAGAAAGATAAATCATATTTTGATATTATTGCTTTGATATTATACTTCTAATATTTTTTCAAGATTTTTGGTTTGCCTGAAGGGTTTTGGCTGGTTTATTTTACTTTTTTAACAGGAATGTCTGGACTCAGAATGGATGAACCTTATAAAACAATGCTTTAGCCTCTTCCAAACAGGAAAGAGGTGCAGAAAGGAGATCCTGACATTTTATTTAACATCAATAATATTGCCAGTTAATATAGACAGTCAATACATTTGTAAATTACAATATGGAGCAGGAAACTAGCATCTGATGTAAGTTAATTCCAACTTGCCATATATATTTGTTTTGATAAGGCCAAAACTCTTACAGAAAACAAATAAATTTCCTTTCAAGGACATCCATACAAGGCAACAAGTGATTTAAATTAATACTGAAATCTTAAAATATATGACAAACTTTCTAAACTTAGCACTTGATGAGAACTACATATTGTAATTATTTACTAAGGATTTGAGTTTCTTTTTGACCACCTCAATTAGAATGAATCATTTTATGGGCATACATAGCCTATGAGTTCAACAGCATAGAACACAATAGACAACAACGGGAGAAATTTTCAAGTACCAATATGAAATTTTGAAGCAAACTGCCTCCTCCAAATACATACATCACATTGTGCAGAAATTCCCAGTCACAGAAACAGGATTTAAAGGACAAATGACAATGATCTTGTCATTCCCAATCTCATACAAAAGAGAACACGATAACGATTTAATTCTTTTTAACTATATTGGGTTGGGTTTTTTTACCAACCTTAAAATATCAATGTAGCTCTTACTCAGTTCAAAGTCTCGAGTCCTTTCTTATTTTTTCCTTTATAATCTTTGCTCTGCTGAATTTAATTGCCTTGGCAAGGCCAGAATACTGCCTGATCCCATCAATTCAGCATTGATTGCTCTAAAGCAATTGGTTCCTTCATTACAGAGAAAATAAGGTAAAGAGAAAAGGCAGGTGTGCTCTCGCACAGTCAGCTGGACTTCAGCCCTTGCCCTTCTTCTCCCTCATTAACTAGCAACCAATCGATCAGGAACCTGCCCAGAACCCACAAAAACTATTCATCACTTCTGACATGGAAAGGTTTTAACAGGTCATTCAAGGAAAGAATATTTGAGGTATCTATCTTTAGAGCCTTTAAAGTCCATACGGTTTTTAAACTTCCATCCATGAGAAACGAAAATTGAATTGTTACACTCCTATATAGTTCTAGTCTAAACCTTGAATCCAAAATAAAATCTGTTAGCTATTTGCCCAATACAAGAATTTGTGGTGTACCTAATTTTAAACGTTCTTTATTGTGAAGAACTTTGATGGAGAGAAAGACCATAGCTGGAAGAATGCAGATGGCCCCATTCTCTGCTTCCAGCTCATTTTCTTCTGTACTTCCATGGTCTCTAGTTGAACAAATTAAAGATGCCAGTGAATGTTAATCCTAAATCTTAACACATCATTTTTACCTCCACCTTTTAAAATGGTGGTAAAAATTAAAAATTTTAAAATTACTTAATTTATTTAAAACTGCTTGCATTCCCAGCCATTTCACATTACTTTTTCTTAACAGTCCCTTTACTGTCAAGCTCCATACTTCATTTGCCCATACAATTGCAAAAGACCCCCTTTACCTCATCTGTCAGAGTTACTAACTGTTGAAATAACTTTTCAAAAAGAATCTTCTTTTATCTGTACTCATTAACTCTTAATCTAGTCAGTTATTCATGTTTGTTCATTTTCTTTCTCTGATTGTAAACTCTGCAAAATATGCCTTATCCTTGTGCTTTGTTCATTAACACAGATTTGTAATTTCACATTACTATCAGTTTGAAATATTGGTATCAAATTGATTCAGGAGAAAAAAAATCGAAGAGAGACTATAATAAACATATAAGCAGGGAATAAGATGTTGGAAAAAAACAAACCACACCAACAAAACACCTCAAGAAGAGAACCACATAGAGCATAAGACAACAAGAAATGAAGAAAAAGAAGAAGCAGTAGACAACAGACTGCGTGAAGAAATAAAGGAGGGTGGCACCAGTTTGAAAAAGAAAAATTCCAATGAAAGATAATGCATTACTTCTACTAAAAGAACCAGAAAAGAGAAACATCAAACCAGTATGTCATTTTATGGCACATTGAATGGGAAAAAAAACTTAAGAGAGCTGCAGAAATATAGGTGTAATCCTTCTATTTGCAGATCAGTGTAAAAAGCATTTCTCTCCCAGTTATGTCTCCTGTCTAACAAATTAAAAGAAAAGGTTAAGGTTATTATTTTGAACAAATCCACAGAAACTAATTGAGTGAATCCACAGAACATCATAAAGAAAAAATCAGGTGTTTTACCTGTGTTCTTTGTAATAGCAACATGACATGTGACCAGTCATATTGGAAACTAAGTTCAGTTGGGAAACGTTTTAGCTATTATATCATATTCATCCCAGACTACTATAACAATTCTTAACTATACAGTAAAATGGAATTCCCAAGCACAAAGAAATTAACTCATTCTTTTGCTAAATGTTTCATCTGCTATGATAACATACAGAATCAGCTTACTTTCTGCTGCTGTTTTTCACCTCCTTTTTTACCCTCCCTTCCCTTTTGAAAACTTTGAAGCAACTGTCCTGTGTATCATTCAAAGGTCACTATTTCTGAAAAGATAATATTGTTATGCAGGAACTGTTTCCTGTGAAGCAAATCAATTTACCAATAGAGTACAATATGCAAAGGGTTATTCACATGACCTAAGTTAACAGTTTGGATTCTATCTGAGCTCTGGATGATGATTTGAGTTCCCCAAGTCTGGCTAGGTTATCCTTTGTCATATTTTCACACACTATCACACACTTATGAGTAGGCAACTAACTGACAGAAATTGGATGATGAGCCTTGCTGTGACTATTCAACAACACATAGTCCTTTATATGTCAAGAGAAGCATGAGCATGTTCAGCAACAATTTTAAAGAGTGAATGATTGTCCAGTAAGTCAGAAATGATCTTCTAATGGTAAAAACACATTCCAGCAGATTTGTGACAATTCTACTAGAAAAAAAAGAATTAAAATTTTACGTATTACTGCAGAAAAAAACTGCATTTAAAAAATCAGCTAGATCAAGGGTTCGCAAATTCTTTGGTCAGTGGCAATTCTCCAAGTTTTCTATGAATTTTAAACCTTTCAAGAGGTTTTTCATGCCTCCCTTCAGACCTCTCTTCTCTAAACCAATCAGTCACAAGTTTGTCCATCTTTTCTTGTAGGTCAGACTATGCTAGTTCTTGGTGTTCCCTTCTAGACTCTTCACACACTTTTTGAAGTATAAAATGATAATTCCTTCAAGGATCCAGAATCAGCAATTCAGATATGACTGAACTGAATGAATGACACTGATTCATATTACAAGTTATACTCCTGTTTATATATTATTTTTTTTTTGCACCAGACAGTGATACTGCAGTCCCATATCCAGTTTGGCATTCACTGAAAATTGCAGAACTTTGTAATGCTGAAGCACTATTCAGCCATTTACTCCTTACCCTCATTCTCTAAATCATATTTCCCTACACAGGTACACATGATTTTTGCCCCTGTTTTTAGGAAAATGCATTCTATTTATTTCAGACAGCATCTCCACTTTGTCACGATCCCTTTTAACTCTAATTTTGTCCTTTTGCATAACTGCATCTTCTCTCACCGTTTCATGCTATCTGCAAATTTAAGAAAAATACATTACAAATATATGGAGTAGTGTGGAATGTGTGAAAGACCCCATAAAAATCCCACTTCATATTATCATTCCATTTTCCATTTCTGTTTAACTATGGTTACAACAGGTGCTAGTCCAATTTTATATTCACTTTACTATATTTTCCTGTAGACCACATTCCTCTTACTTGCATACAGAAATACGATGTTACTGTCAAAAGCTTTACTTATGACAAAATATAACATGTACTGATTTATTTCTTATCTATGCCCCGTTTTTCTGCCTCAGAAGGAAACTAAACTGACTATCTGTTTTTGACAAATCCAGTTTAGCTGACAGTAATTCCTTTATCTTCAAGTGCCTGCAAACAATTTGGTTCAATTACTTGCTCCAATATATTTCTGGAAACTGAAATTTTGCTGTATGACACAGTTCCTCAGCTCTCTCCTTTTGCTTCTTTTAAGGATTGGAAAGGAGCAAGTTTACATATTTTCCATGAATTCATAAAATCAGTAACTCTTACAAGTTAATATGTATAAGCTACAATTACTAATTCAAAAGATATTTTCTGGGGAGTAAAAAGCAAGTTCTGTATTTCTGTAAAGAAATAAAATGAGAATTCAAATATAAATTACAGGTACCAGCAGAACAACTTTCTTTCTGCATTTACAATTACTAATTGTTAACTGAAACCATTGCTATCAAGAAATTGGAAGATTACATCCTGTAAATTTTCAAGGACAACAGCTGATATTTAGAGTTTAGTTTGTTACTTATATTTCACAATTTGGATGAGATTTTATTAAGGACAGAACAAGTGGTACCCCTTCCCTAACATCATTGTTGCTCGTTACAGGCTTGTAGTGAAATAAACACAGAATTTTGGAATTAACTTTTGCATGCCTTGAAACCACCTACAGTATAAATGTAAAAAAACTTCAAAATAGAAGAGGAAAATTACACCTTACTAAATAATATTCTCTCAGGAGCACAAATCAAGAACATATAGAAAAATAAGTAAACATGATAACATGATTTTTAAATTCTTTTTTATTAAAAAAAAAGAGTAATTTGGAAACACTTAGTTTAAATGAAATAAAATATTCAGTGTTAGTGTTATGACAAAAAGTAATCCATAATGCCAATAGCTCTGTTCACTAATTTAATCAGATGCAATAGTACCCTTAACAACACACCAGTCAGGGCCTCTCAGACACCTCTACTGGAAGGGTGAAGAGGAGAAACAACCTTAAGTGAGACTGTCTTATTCTGCTGTAATCCTCCTACAGAAAAAAAGATATAGACACCTTAATTCTCCTTCTCCCTCCCCACTGTGAGACAGGTCTTCCTGCGATTGATGGATAGATGGATGGAAGGAAGGAAGGACTTCAACAGCTTTCTGACTTCTTGAGAAGATCCCACTCAAGAGCAAAACTTCTGCAGGTGAGCACTTATGTTACTGGAAAAGCACAGAAACTACTGTTCAGCACACACCATGATAGGGCTTTTATAGCTCTGAAAAACAAGTGCACTTCATTTTTTTTAATTTACTGACTGAAATCACTGAACGTGTGACAGCTGATCTGCTGGTATCTGCTAAGTGTTTGTAAGAATTCTCTGTTGTTTTCTACCAAAATCTAAGTGATACGGAAAACTGTATTTCAAAGTCTGTATCATATATGGAGGTTAAAATATATAAATACTAAAATCAAAAGGAGAACTATTTGAATAAGATTTTTTTTTTCTAAATGTAAATTGGGTGGTGGAAGGCACAGCAAACCCAAAGAAGACAATTAGTTCTGTCTTGTTCTTCTGCATGCAAAATATAATAGTGTTGAGGTAAAATTATGTGGAGTTTTTATTTATTTAAAATAACTGTTTTATAATATGGCTAAATGGAAAGCAAGGAGGAAGAATCTATTGCATTTGTTTGTTTCATGCAAATACCTGCATGTTAATTTTATTATTGTTTCAGACTTTGGAGATTCAAGGTAAGGAAGCAGATAGAAAATCAGCTGTGTCAATAACAATGTCTTATTTATGACAAAAACCTGAGAGTTGTCTTTCCGCTTTACCTAAGTGGTTGCCTGTTTAAAAATGTTTTACAATGTTTTGTACACTTCAGTAACATCAGCCTCTACCATTGGTAATATATCAGCATGTTTCACATTGGTATTCTTGTACTATTTAATGCAGTAATCTTTGGGAAAAAGAACAAAATTCAGAAACCTATGGGACAAATCTTTCCCTTAGTATCCCCAAAAATTTATACTCTGATTAGAGATACACTTAAAATACCTCTGGGGCAGCTGGAGTAACATAGGTTTGTTTAACATGTAACTGCAAAGTAAAAAAATGCTATGGTTGCTCCTTTAGACAGATTTTCTGACAAGAATAGTCTCACAAATAGCAAGGGATGAGATAAAATTCAATAATACACTTCAGAAAAAAACCTGAGTGCTTTAGTAAGCTTAATTTTCACACCTATTATAGTATCCTTTGATGACTGTGATCAGGTAACAGAATAATAAGTACTGTTCCACAAGACAGATTAATTACCAGCTCTTCCTATTTAAAGCTCAGTCATTTTACATTCAATTTTCCTCCATGTGATATATAAATCTTAAAAGAAACCAACAAAACATACCATGATTGCAAAATACAGTTTCAAAAATTGCCAGTCCTAGCACTGCAATTATGGAATTGTGACCGGGAGAAACTTCAGCATGAGAAGAGCAGTACTTCCATGCAGATTTAACTTAAATCCACAAAGACTGTTCAAACCACTTCCAGGCTAACTCCTGCAGGGCTGCTCAAGCATTTACCACCCAAGCTTATCATACTGGAACAAGCACAACACCAGTATACAGACGGTAAACAAAAAAGGAAAGAGACTTCCTAGCAGAAGTGGACATTGCATATCATCCTGATCATCAGGAGTGGAAAAGCAGAGGGCAAAGGCTTCCAGGTCTGCAGAAAAGCAGGTGAGTCTGCAGTGGGCTGAGATGTTGCTGATAACCCACTCTGCACCTCTGAGCAGCTCTTAAACATGTCTTGGAGATGCCTTTGCTGAACTTTGCAGCAAAAGAGGATTAAAACCCAGGCACTAACTACTGGTTACTAACAACTAGTTAATACTAATTTTCCCCATTGTAATTTTTAGCTAAGGTAAAGGTATATTCAAACTCCCAAAGCATAAACGGATGTCTCTCTCTTTCTCTGTACTTGTATACTTTAATTCACAGTAAGAAATCTGCACACTGTTAAATGTAACATCTTTCCTTTGATAAAAGGCTCTTCAAACTGTAAAGCTTCAGTTACAGTTTTCTAGCTTCAAGGATTCATCATCATTCATTTCAGATGGACTGTTAATAAAGTTTAGTAGCAGAATTTCAAAGATTGAAAATAGCTGTATCCCACTGAGGAATTTATGGGATCTGGTTTTTATGTCATTATGGAGAAGAACACTAAAATCAAAGTCAAGACACTGTTCCATACTTATTTTCAGTCTGGGAGCATACTTTCTTTTATAGGAAATCTCTTCACTGTACATTTAACTAGAGTAGTTACAAGCTTACCTTACTATTCCACTAATAGTTCATTCTCTATTTTTAACACAAACATTTTTTTTTTCTGCCAGTAGCTTGCTGTTTCTCTGTGAAATAACAATAAGCTCTTGCATTTCATCACAGTTTATCAGTTGAAAATCCATCCATAGCAGTTAAAATGCAAAAGACTGTCTAGGCTAAAGTGAAACTGAGAAATTCACTGCAGTCTGAACATTACATCCTGATCATCACAGCTTCAGTGACACTGACATCTTTGTTGACTTTAGCCAAGAAAAAAAACCCCTACCAAAATCAAGCTAACATTACAAAAATTATAAGAATAAAAACCACTGTGAAAAGTCATTTATTTGCTGTTTTTCTATTTTGTTGATATTTTTGTTTTACAGATGAACAAGAGATGGCAATTAAACACACACTTTCAATTTTCAGAAAACCATCTTTCATCTCAAAGTCAGCACTAGCTCCTTTTCAATGAATACCTCAATCAAAACATGCAAATTACACTGAGTAAAGCATATTTGGAAATGAAAAATATTGAATGAGAAATTAACACCTGAGAGCCATTTTCACAGAAGTTGCTTGACAAAAAGAAGCTTCAAGAACACTAGATCTGTAGCTTTGACACTCTGCAATTTCAAGTAACATCAACAAATTTTGCTTTTGCAAAAATATTGTAAGCCTACAAAATGAGAATTAGTTACATTTATTTTACCACTCTATTGAGCATATTTCTATGACTTCCTCTGCTGCTGCTCCTGTCACCCACCATCCTCAAAGGGTGGTAGAAAATACATCATCAGCAGATTCAGTATTGCTTTACTAGTTACAATACTGCCCTTTTGTTTGTAACACAAACTCTGGTTTTGACACGATAAGAGACCACATAACAATTAATCAGTTCAATTTTTGCTTATCTCAAAGATTAATCTATTCTGTCTGTTACTATACTATCTTACTGATAGTATAGTTGCAAGAATAAAATCAGACCAAAGAGAACTCAGTCTGTAGCTTTCAGTCAGAGTACTTCATCTCCAGAACCATAATTTCTAAATAGGATAATTATTTTCCTAAGACAGCAGGAAAGAAGCAGGTGTGCGGACAATTTTTTTCCAGTCAAACTTGTCCTTCTGTATTAAGACACTTGATATATTTAATGTACTTTCAGATCAACAAAACACAGTTTTCAAACTCATTCAATGGCACATTATCATTCAGACTTTCAATATGTTTATCTCCCAGAGATAAGGCCCCAGAGCAATCATCTCAAATACATCACCTTCCTTATCGTACCGTCCTCAGCTGGGGGTCAGTTATGGTGGTGACATAAAAGACGATGCTATAACAGCCTCAGACACTATTGTCTTAGCAGGAATGGCCATGCCTCAAATACACTGGCCTCTCAGAGAAAGAAGGTAAAGGTTAAAAACCAGGATGCAAAGAACACAGCAGCACCAGACTCAGAGCAGGAAAAAAGCTACAAACCTTGTACACGAAGTGTGAATGTCTAACTTGGCAAATATATTTAAATCAGTTTTCTTCTAAGCTAAAATGGATACCTTCTGGCAGGAGACAAAGTCTATTTTCAATTAAATTCTCTATTCACCACATTGTTTCTGAACCAGGAATATCATATAGAAAGAATATTTTTCATAGAATACATTTGATTCTGGAAGTATGTCAATTAATAGTCCAAAAGAAAAACCCTTAAACTTATCTTTAAGAAAAAGGCAAAATTTGATTAAACAGGTTTTTCTTCTTTTTTCTGGATTGGATATTCCAGCAGATGTAGCAATGGTCTGCAACACACAAAACAAATCCCAAATTCACCACATCTCATGCTACTTTATACATATTTACATTTCTGCTCTTTTAATGTCAGCTATACAATAAACTTAACTCCTATTAATCAAAATGTAAACTTATTTTTTTAAAGTACAGCATTATGCTCATTGTCAACAAAAATTTCAAATGAAAAATATTTCTATGAAACTTTACAGCAAAATTTTTACAAAGGGTTAAGGAAAATAAAATAAAAATCTGCTGGATTGGGTGTCCTTTGTACGATTTTAGCCTACACAGCACAATAATATTTCAGAATAAATCTTTTTTATATCTAAATGTCAGTATACAGGAAAAAAAAAAAAACAAAACCCAAACCCAAATGACACCTTTGACCAACATGTCCACATCAGGGGAAAACTGCAGAACCAGTCTAACTGTACCACCAAAATTTTGTTAGGGAAGTAGTCTAATTCTATCCATTTCTGGAAGTGTTCAAGGCCAGGTTGTATGGAGCTCTGAGCAACCTGGTCTAGGGGAAGATGTCCCAGTCACGGCAGGGGGTTGGAACAAGAAGATCTTTGAGGTCCCTTCCAACCCAAACCACCCTATGATTCTACTCAGAGCAGGAAAACAACGCTTCCTTTACAAAGGCTTGGTGGTGGTATATTTATACTGCAAAGTAGTCAAGACCAAAACAAGCCACTAAAATTTACTTGTAGGGTTATGCAAAAGCAACTGAAGACTATTCCATTTCTATAAGACATCATGATTTAAGATCCTTAAGTAGAATATACCACTCTCGTACACTTCCACTGATTCTGCAGTTGTCCTGGGCCATTCCCATGTGTGTGCATCCTGAGCAGGAGTTTTATTACACCCCTTGCATCATACCATACTACATTCCACAAAGTATACTGTGCTACAGCACGTAAAATCTGTGCCAGAAAAAGAAAATGCTGCTTACAAGATACACACTACAGAGGACAGGTACTGTTGAATTTCTACCAGGAAAAAGAATAAAGAAAAAAAAAATAAAGTGTAGGAATGTGGCTAGATTCTTGAAAACCAATGTTTTCTTTCTCTGTTACATTTAAAAGCAATAACTACCTGCCATTTAAAATTCTGGTAATTTTCCAGCAGACCTACACTCTCTTCTCTCTTCCACAAAATTGTTGGCAATAGTGGAACCTTCTGTTTATAATATACTTCTCATATTTGCTTGTCATTCATGTTGAGAGTATAATGAAGACTACAAGTATTAGCAATGTTATGTCACTTTATTCACAGTTTCTTCTGGCTCAACAGATGCACAGTGGGTTCTTCCAATATGCCATGTTTTATGAAAGTTAGTTTAAGCCATAACAAATTATCAGTAAATATCTTTATTGTACAAACTGTGTATAGGCTTGGTCTAAAACTGTGAAAAGTAACTTCTGCTATCCCTAGTACTGCCTTAGTCTGCAAATAAAGGTGAACAGAAGTGTTAAATCTCTGCATTGCACATAAAAATCCTACAAGTTCTGCATCCTTACATTAAAGATTCCTGTGCATCTGATGCCTACACACCTCAGTGTATCCAACTACAATTTTCCCTACATTCCATGATCCAGTGGCTATGTACACACCAATTCCCCACTCCTGCCCCACTGAGTTACTCATTCACCTTCCTCCAAACAGCCTGAAGTGCTTCCACTTCTTCTCAATATCCCTCTTCTTAAGACACATGATCCATGTGCTTCAACCAGCTGCTTCTATGCTAAGACAGGTAATGCAGTACTCTCAAGGGCAGAACTTTGAGTCCACAGAATCAAAGAATCAATTAGGCTGGAAAAGACCTCTGAGATCCTCAAGCCCAACCTATGACCAAACACCAACTTGTCAACTAGACCACAGCACTGAGTGCCATGTCCAGTTGTTTCTTGAAAAACTCCAGAGATGGTGACTCCACCACCTCTCTGAGCTGTCTGTTCCAATGCTGGACAACCCTTGCCATGAATAAATTCCTCTTGATGTCCAACCTGAACCTCCCCTGGCACCATCTGAGGCTGTGTCCTTTTGTCCTGTCACTGGTTGCCTGTCCTCACCTTGAATATTGTGTGCAGTTTTGGTCACTGCTATATAAGAAAGATATTAAACTATTATAGAGGGTCCAAAGAAGTGCTGTGAAGATGGTGAAGAAGAGAAGACTATGGGGAGACTTCATTGCAGTCGACAACTTCCTTGTGAGGGGAAGAGGAGGGGCAGGCACTGATCTTCTCTCTCTGGTGACCAGTGACAGGACCTGAGGGAAGGGGCTGAAGTGTCAGGGAGGGTTAAGTTAGGTATTAGGAAAAGGTTCTTCACCCAGAGGGTGGTTGGGCACTGGAACAGGCTCCCCAGGGAAGTGGTCACAGCACCAAGCCCGACAGAGTTCAAGAAGCATTTGGACAATGCTCTCAGGCACATGGTGTCACTCTTGGGGATGGTGCTGTGCAGGGCCAGGAGTTGGACTTGATGATCGTTGGGGGCCACTTCCAACTCAGCATATTCTGTGATTCTGTAGCGACTGCCCTGAGCCTCCTTTTCTCCAGGCTAAACAAGCCCAGCTCCCTCAGCTGCTCCTCATAGGACTTACCCTAGTACCCTTCTCTGGACGTGCTCCAGGACCTCCATGTCCTTCTTGTAGTGAAGGGCTCAGAACTGAACACAGAATTCAAGATGTGGCCTCACCAGTGCCAAGTACAGGGGAACAACCACTGCCCTGGTCCTGCTGGCCACTATTGCTGATACAACCCAGGATGTCATAGGACTTCTTGGCCACCTGAGCACATGCTGGCTCGTGTTTAGCTGACTGTTAACCAGCACAAGTTTGTCCCATCTTTCTCCTCTACATTTATTGATGTTTAGTCCTCTTAGAAGCAGTAGGAGAGTGTGTGTGTCTACACACATATATGAAACTTAGGCTCTTAGATGCCTAAGCTAGATGGAAGGAATGTTCTACACTATCACCTAGAGGATAGGGTCTTTGCTGTTTTAATATGTGTAGAAATTTTCACAGAAAATTCTAAGATGGAAATATGGGTGACTCAAAATCCAGGAAAAACTCCAGTAGCATAACCAAAGCTAAGTTAATATCAGCATCAAACTGCACCAGTATGATTCTTCCTCACTTATTTCCTGAAAGCATTTATAGCTCTTCTGAAAAGCTTCTACTCAACAAGACCACTTAAAGTGAGGAACAATTTGAAATCCACAATGAAAAGACATTAAAGTCACATTTAGATAAAGAGAAGTGAATAAGTTAAATTTATAAATATAAATTGATTATATAAAATCTATAATAATCTCTCTAAAATTCTATATTAATAGAATATATAAATTAATAGAAGTTAAATTTAGAAGTGCCTTGTGGGGCACAAAGGCAATTGTAAATCACTTGTAGGGTTTAGAAACTTGCATGGCATCTGCATAAAATAAAATATCTAACAAAATACATAAAAAACTAACAAAACCTTCAAGTTATAGTTTTAAGTGAATAAATCCTGGAGTATTTAATTTCCTGTTAGTAACTAATTTCCTCTATATCTACCACTCATTTCATTTATCAATATATTACATAAAGCTTTGGAAAGTCATAATATTAGACATATCCACATGCACAAAATTCAGTAAATATCACACTCTCTACTACGCTTTAACTTCAACATATTTTTAAAATTGAATATGTTTTAAAAATCATTTAAGACTCTTATGTATTTAATGCTACAAAAAGCAGGATTTTGCCCTAGCTACAACAGATAATTTGGTGCTTACAGTGTGATTTTGAACCTGCTAGGTTAACTAGGTTTATCCTTAGAAGAGAGCAATTTATTTGTCCAAATGTGATGTATACTCCCTGGATCCTCAGAGGAAAATAAAATACAAGTCAGCGAATAACGTACACACACAGCTGGAGCTGAGAAATCAGGCTGGTATATTAAAAATAGCATAAGACTGACTGCAGGAAACCTGCTCCACTATTTCTGAGGATGAAGATACAGAGCAAAACATGAATAAAAATCAAGGACATAACTGGGGAAAGTTGCATGATTCAATGGTGTTGAACTGGGCACAGTCCCTTCACAGGCTGCAGTTCTCATGGGATGCCCAAAACCTCATGCAGACCATCAACTAGGACTCCCCAATATCTGAAGCCTGTGGCTTCACTTAACATTCATAATTGTGAACTGAGATCAACATGAAATGGCAATAAATGCAAGACTTTATTATAAACAATCTTAAGGAGCACAAGTAAGGTTATATATAACACCTTGATTTTGGGCTTTCCAAACATCCAATTACTGGGTTTGCAACTTGGCAAAGAAAATTCACACAGAAAATTCAACAATAACTTCTGACCTTTAAAGCCATTATGTCTGTCTATCATAGGGCATAACACTTTTGTCCATTCAGATGACCACAACACAGACGTTTGTCATGCAGGCTTGTTAACAGAAGTTAACTAAGAGCAACTAAGAACAACAGATGCTCATTCTCCACCCCATCATCAGTACAGGTGAATGGGACGTTCAACGAATTTCACAGGTATTTGCTACCTGGGGAAAGTCAACATTCAAGAATTCAAGAATTTCTATTTTAAAATCAACTGGATGAGTGAGACAGCAATTCAGTCAGATGCCTGCTGGGTCTACTCCCACCCAACCTTTTCCAAACCAGTGTCCTACTTGATTATTAAAGTTCAAGATATCTGAAAGTGATACTAGTTATAAACAGAAATGCAGCCAATTAGCAGTCCTTGTTTTACTTTTTATTCTTAGTTTATTTATGCTCATACACACTTCAGATTTGGAAAGGTGATTTTTCTCAATTTCATTTTAAAATTTCCTCTGTGTTGAAAATTATCTTGTATTTTAAATGAATACACACGCTTCTGAGGACATCCATCATCAAGACATTTATCATTAAACCAATTAAGAATAAGACACATTATCTTTATCACTAATTATAAACTGCAAAATAAAGGTAGAAAAATACCACCACCCTGAAATAAAAATGTGAACTTCATGTTTAACATACTGATATTTTAACTCATTATATCTGCCCTACGCTGTTATAGGCCTATGAATGACTAAGAATCAAAATGAAACTGAATGATAGTAAGTGATAAGACCAATTGTATTAAGTGCACCTTCATCTGAAAACAAAACATGAAGTCAGTACAATTGGAAGGTAAAATATTTTAAGACAGGTAAAAATGAAGAACTGTAAATTTGTTCACACTACCAATCAATACAAGTTATAGTAATTGCCAGAAACTTTAATAAAATACCCTTTTAAAAATATTGATTAAAATAGTAAAAAAATCTAAGTGCTGTTCACACTTCAGAGCATATCCTGATCTCTAAGTCCTGAGGAAAGAACTCCATTCTATGGGTAGAGTATTGCACACTCAAACACTGAGTATATGTTTTGTGTTACCTCTTGATACAGTATTTCCAACCTACCACTCAGAGACAGGATATAGCCTGGCTACTCAGGTTGTTCTGTAAAGGCAAGCACAAAACCCTGTGAAAGTCAAGTATCTCATTCATCACAGTTTCATCAAAAGAGCAAAAGAAAGGGAAGACACACGGAATCGCTACAGCAAACTGACTACAAACACTACAGGATGCAGTTTAACAGCATCCCAATTGGACAGGTTCGTTCCTTAAACCAAAATTTTTGTGAAAATACATTTCCAAATACATTTTTCCCCTGTTCAGTCTTCCCTGTAATCCATGAAAATATGTCATCCTGGGAAAATGAAAGTACATCCTCTAGTGCCACAATGCTTTGATATGAAAAAGTAGTCAGGAAGCTATTATTTAAGGCATTAGTCACAACAATAAAAACTATGAGGGAAAGGAGTTGAAAGAAAAAATTATCTTTCAGGTTGAACCAAGGAACACAGAATAAGTAGAACTTCTCTCATTAACAATCATTCAGGTCACAAGAATCCAAAATGTTTTCTCTTTATAAAGTTGCATGTTGACAACCATTTTATGTTTCAATTAAAAAGCAAACAAAACAAAACAAAACAGAAGAAAAAAAAACCCCACAGAAATAAATGCTTCAACAACTAATGATCATTTCATATTACTTTACCAATAGAAGAAAAAAAAAGAATTTAATACAGTTATAGTTCCTTGAAAAGGAAATTTCAGCTGTGGCTACTCTATTTTTCAGATACTTCTATAATATACGTAGTGCAAAAAAAGTAAAAGCTGTCATTTTCTCCAAGCCTTGTGGTTTTCACATGTTAAATTTAAGAGCAAAGAGCTCTCTACCTCTCATCTTGGGGAAAGATATTCAAAGACAGAATTAATACAGAAGTCTAATCATCTGACAAACTGTCAAGTGATTAGACTGCTGTATTATGATGATCAAGCTGACAACTTCTCTGCCATCTTAAGGGGGAGGTCTCAGTCCATTCCCAATTGCATTATTTAAAGCTTCCCACTTTAATTTTTGGCCAAGGAGTTCCACCTCACAACACTTCTGGTGCTTATCAGACAGATCTTATTCACTTAAATCAAATTAACTTATCAGGAGGTAGAAAACTACCCTGTCATGGATCAGTGAATTGAAACTGTTCATGCAGAGGTCAGACATGCACCAGAGCCAGCACAATGAAGCAAGGCAACTATGTTCACCCAAGAATGAGGACAAAGATCTTCCATCCTTTTCAACCTTCCTGATACCTTGCTACAGATTGTACTTGCACATAGAGCTAACCAATCTCATGAACCAATTAGTCTCCTAAATGGCTTCAAAGAAGTGTAAATCAAATATTTCCTCACTGCTAAGAAGAATTATTCTAACGAGCATCTCAGGACAGTAAGTGAGGAGACATGATTCACATCACCAACTCTGAGCACTTCTCACAGCATTGCTATGAAGCAGGGAATGAGCAGAAGCCTTGTGGTGAAGCTAGTGTACATGGGTACCTGAACGATAAATGACATACTTGAAATCTCATAAAGCACCTAAAGTAAAGTACAGAATCGTACCCAAGACATTTAACTCCCACGTCAGTACTTCAAGAAGAATAACCTGGCATCTTCCTAACAAATATGAAGGCAAAGGGTCATCAGCAGATGAACAGATCTGACAGATGCAATTGCATGGCTATCAGAAACAAGGCAGCTGTGCTTCCAAAGCCACCTTACTCAGGCCACCAGGTCATACCAAGCTGCAGAGCAACTGACCTAGATAGAACATCACAAGCATGGTACGAGCTTTCCAGTGTTTAAGCTACACCAGCTGTTCCTACACATCCCTATAAAGTCGAACCCACATAACCCTAACTAAGGAAATTTAATATAATTATTTAAAACTTTGTAAAATCTAAGTACCAGAGTGCTATGCACAAGCTTTGTTTTGCAGATATATTTATTCTGATTTCCTTTTTCTTTAAAAAAGAAAAAGTATGCATTTCCTCCCAAAATTGCTAAAATGTGAATGTCTGACAAATTGCAACAGAAATGGATCTGAAGAAATGAAACACAAAACATTAAAATACATGACTAAAGAGATGTTTAACTAAGAAAATTATTCTTTGACAAAAATTTAATAGCAACACTCTTTAGTTTTTTCCACAAGACACAATTTTATTATTCATGCAATGCCATATCAGGTCTGATTAAAATATAAAATCTCTTTAGGAAAAGTTAAGACTATATTACACCACAATTTACAGCTTATTTGTCAAACTGTGACAACACTGTATTTCTTATCAAACAACCTCTATTACTATGTATGAAAATTCACCCTAAAATAACTTCACGGTTGTCAGAGATGATCGTAAAATTAAAGTCCATGGTTCCGTAAGAAATGCATCCAATACATAAGCATAATGGGCTGTATTGAGCTTTATATCATGTACCTGCTCCTTTTGGGAAGACATATGGCAACATTCACTCTTACTTCCACTGCTCACTCTGTCTTAAGCTTTCTTAAATATTTTTTCTGGATGTGACAAGACAAACAGAGGCCTGTTGAAGTGCTCTGAGCACCTGGAAAATTACATCAGGTGGCTGTACCATCACTGCTATTCCTCAGAGAGACTAAAGGTTATGAGTGAAGACTCCAAAGAGAGTTTCGGTAAAGGGGAATTTTAAAGAATCCTGATTGCCATAACTTTGACAGTAATTAAAACCAAAATAATAGACCTTAAGCAAAGGTTTTTACCAACATTTTAATGAGGTTGGAAAGCACTTTGTTCAACTGCTATAGCTATGGACTCCTGATAAGAAAATACTATACTATTGAGCACTCACACAATGTAAGCTATTGAATTCCAAACAAGAAAAGCAGCCAAGACTCTTACAGCTTTCTAGCAGCTAATTTCAGTAAATTCAAACCTTTTAAAACTGCACAATAAAGTACTTTTGTACACCTTTATTAGCTGAATCTGTATCAAAGAGCAAAAAATTCCTGATGAGATCTCTGGCCTTGAGAGCTGAAGTTTTAACTTCAGCAGTGAGAGAAAGGAATTAAAGTACTACCACTGTAATTTCAGTCCACATTTTAGTTCCTTGTGGCAATTACACTGATGTTTTTATTTCAGCAAAGACAACATTCACTTCTGCTCAATTTATAGAATCCTACAGATTAAAAAGGCTATAATTAGTCTTCAAAATCAAGATTTTTCAGAAACAACATCTACATAGAATTAACACTTGCTTCAAATCTTATTTGTAAGTCTACTAGAACAGAAACACAGGAAGAATTATAAAGAACTATAAAATGTAAGGGAAGGAAGAAAAGAATAGATAAATTGAGAAAATTCTAATTTAAAAAAATAAAATCTTCAAAACTACTTTATTTCCACATAAGAGCTGGACTGCAAAATAGGAATCAGAGAGACTTATGGCTTTTTTTGTGGGTTTTGGTTTTTTTTTTGTTTTTTTTTTTTTTAAATATGCATTTTAATTAATGCTAAAAACAACATCAGCAGCATTTTGTTTTGATTCAGTCAAATAAGGAATTACATGACTTTGAGTAAATTATAACTGTAAAAATTTAAATAACTTGCAATGAAACCATTCCTGTCACTCAAACAATTTTCTACAGTTAAAGTCTGCATGTTAAGTGCAAATTAATTTGCCATTTGAAGAATATAAAAAATTTATCTGTTCAGTGTGAAGCAGAAAAGATGCAGTTGGAGATTTTTTACTGGAGAGAAAAACTTTAGTTATTGCATAGCACTCTCTAGTGGCAAAAGGTGTTTAAGTCAATTGGAATAATTCAGTCTGATTGAAGAATTTAAGTTATAACATGATTTTGCATGACGATATAGAAACATACCTATGTTTCTTACTTTGGAGTTTGGGAGAAGTGCTTGGTTTTGCAGTGGGTTTTGTTAGTTTTGTGGGGTTTTGGATTTTTTCTAAACTGCAATCTCTCATGTGCAACTTTTCTCATGGTAACATTTCAAATATAATCTTTGTGAAGATCATTAATACTAAATCTAACAAAATTCCATTTTTCTCTAAATCATGCTTTTTAATTTACATCTATGCAGGATATTCCATGAACAACAAAACAGAAAGCATTTGCATAACTTCCCATTGATGTTCTCTGACTTCAAGCATAGCCCATAAGTACAGATCACTTTGAACTGCTTGAAAGCAGTTCCTACAATCTGCATGTATACTTCTTTCTAAAGTATATTTCCAAAAGGCCTATGACTCACAGGTTACAAATGAAGATTTGGATACCCACACATGTAGCCAAGTTGTATTTTATATATTATAAATTGTACCTAATGCATATAACGACAAAAATCACCTACCTCCATTAATCTACACAAAAATGACATAATATAAAATATTTTCTGTTCTATTTTTTAAAATAAGTAATTTTGTTTTAAGACTAGTATTAGCTTTGCACATATGATCCCAAATTCCCTCATCTATCACCTGGGAACAAAGACACAAGGTTGATTTCTGCCAGAAGTGCAGAGGAATTTACTGGTCTTTCAATAAGCTCACTCCCTACCTCTCCTAATGGCAAATTTTCACTGGGATCATTATGCTAGAGAGTGCTGATTTCCTTTTGTATTTGTGATCTAAGAAAAAAAAACCCTTTACATTACTTTTCAAATGCAGATCAACTTATTTCTATGCTCATTAAATAAATCTGAAACTCAGCTGTGAAATGGAACAAACCATGACTTACTATTTAATCACTCAGGACATGCTGGTTCCCATTTTATGCCAGAACTTCAGCTCAAACATATTTTAGCTTGACTTTAAGGGAAAAGGCATCTTTTCTGTCAGATTAATGAAATACTAACTTAATTCTAGCACTAAAACAAGCACAGGTAAGACCGGCTAATCCCTTTTCATGACAAAATTGTAAATATTCTGCTAAAACTGTCTATAACAATTTTGAACCATTAAAATGAAGTTGGATTGCATTAAAAGTCATTGTTAAAGATATAAATATTACGAGCATCTGACTTCCAATATACTTTGTCATAAAAGAAATAACAAAACAAGATTAAAACCCTGAAGACAGATGGGCCTTTTTTTTTTTTTTTTTTTAAACAAAATGTAAAGATTAGATTATAAAGGATTAGAATTATAGTCAGAGGCTAGGAGCCATTGCAGCTTACCACATTTGTTAACTCCTTGTTGTTTAAAGAGCTCATGCTTAAGTGTTAAATATCACATGCAAACTTACGCTTTTTAGACAAGATTTGTACACAATTTGTACACAATAAAGTGAGTTTAAAACATTTTAATTACTTAAGTACATTTCAGCCCAAACCTCCAAAGAGAGAACTAGAGATCCACTGGTTGGTGTGACATGTCCCTAGACAAGCTTACCAGGCTCACCAGGTAGGAGTAAACAGTGCATTCCAACTGCTGACAGCAAGAGCCGAGCAGGCTCTGATCAAAGCAAATTCAAGGACCAGGGATTAAAAAGGCTCTGGCAGGCAAAAAGAACTTTTGTATCTAAATATTGAACTCGCTTCAAGAAAGCAAGCCAAAATACTTACATGCAAGGAATCACCTAGTGCTGGAGGAATATACACTGGAAAGCCCTCAGATGGGTTTGTTTCTTTGCATGGCTAAAATTTGCACATACAAGTTCTGAAGCGTTATTGGCTTCTGATACCTCTTACCAACAAAGGTATGATGCAAAGACTAGATAAGAAACTCCTAAAAAACCAGAATTTTTCTTAACTTTTAATTTTTTCTTATTAGTAGTATTATTACTATTATTATCTCTTTACATTAACCAGGAGTAAACCTCTCTTGTTGAGAATACAGGGTCTCTGAACACTCTCCCAAAGATTCTCATTGATTTTATTACCAGGTTCTGTTAGTTTTTTCTAAATCAATTTACCAAAGGTAAAGGTGCATATTTATTGTTCCGAAAAGCTACCCTGGCAACAAACAGGTCTTTCTAGTACATTAGTATCACAGTTTCACAACTTCTAGAAAATGACACAGATACAAAATCAGCCCTTGAGCCGTACCATTCTCTAACTGGTGTTCAGATTTCCAGAAAACTCTGCTGAGCACAGCAGGACTTCTGTACAAACTCATTGCTCAGAAAAGCTTTGCAAATAGAGCTTACTCCTTTAAGGGTTGTACCATAAACATACTGATGGCTTAAATCTGTAGAATGCTTAGAACCTAATAAAAAACCTTAATTCCACAATACGATAAAGCGCTGATCACTGTCAACATGCAAGTTTAAAACATGAACTATATCCCTGTAAAGAACTTTTCCCACTATCTAGTATCTGCTAGAACAGTTTACACCATTCAGCTTGCATTTTGAACATAGTAATGACTAAATGC
>VZTJ01002321.1:1957266-1989022 GCA_013397795.1 Orthonyx spaldingii | reverse complement strand
AAAAAAAAAAAAAAGCAAGAGGGCTTTTTAAGACCACATAAATCCATGTTACTCCTTTTTAAAACTTTACAGAAAATGTTCCTATTTCAGGTTGTCAAACACTTATTCTAAATTAAAAGACTTTCTGAAGCATTTTTGATCTTTGAATTAATTTGAGGGAATACATGGCCATGAAGACTGTGGTTGTTTTCAGAAGTGATAATTTAGGAAAGGAAATTTATCAGCACTTTTTTCTGAATTTCTTTATTTTATTTAACAAACAAATTCTAGTTTTTATATACATAGCTCCCTTGATAGAAAGAACAATTTAAGAAATCTTGTATTATAAAAAATCTTGTATTGTTTATTTGTTTTAAAATATTATTACATGTGGTATCTAGCTAGCTAAATTTTCAATACTCCCAGTTTGATCTTATTTCAGTGTAACATTTTAAATTATATGTTGCATTCCCTGTAAAAACTGAGTATTACACCAGCATAAAATGTGCAATTAAAACAATTATTCATTATATTTATAAAGGAACTTAATTTAATCTTCCTGAAAGTAGTCTTAGTATCTTTCTAAATAGGTTTATGTGTCTTCATGCATATACACATAAATGTGTGTGTCCATGTGTGTAAAGGGGCTTTATACAGCCACTGAAAACTGTCAAATACTGTGAAAACACTAAAGGCACAATCAACTCTACATTTGCTACACATTATTTTATAACAATACAGTACCAGAGAAAAATAGTATGGTAAGAACTGTTTATATAAGAAAATCAGTTTTCTTGAACTCCTAATTAATTTTACATCAGTAAGAATGCTTTAAATGAAAATTCAGTATCCTACATGGGGTTAAATTCATAAGACACACAGTTTTGTTTGCTAGTCAGAGAAAGATCTGACTGTGTACATTTCATGTTAAACCTTGAAATTACTGTAAGGATAGAATAAATAGTTTCTTACAGGCATATTGACATTTACTATGAAAATACATTGAACTTATATGATAATTCTTATATGCTTACTGCTCCAATGCAGTGTCTTGAACTACTGTGCAGACTAAAAAGCCCAGTCTCTTGCTTCCAAGAGGTGTTCTTAGAGGATTTTCATAGGAATAAGAATTGGAAAAGTAATTAGCATGGTGCCTTAGAACTTTGACTAAATGAAGTATTTTGCAGGCATCTTTCCTCACCACCTAACAAATGGACATTCTGCATATAAACTGTCACAACAAAAATTAAGTTGAGATTTCCTGCTTACATTCTTTTCTCAAAGCTGATCTGCCTCTGGATTGCTAATTTTAGTATAACGCTAGAGCCTAAAAACGAGTATTTTTTAAAATGTCTTATCACCACTTTTATCAACAGGCAAGCAATATAAACATAGCAGTTTTCATCCCTTGGCCCTTGTATTCCTTTCCATGTGAGAATGCAAATGGCCCCAGTTCAGCAGAAAACAGAAAAGTGTCCAACAGCAGAGACAGAAACCCCTTTTTGGGCTCTTAATGAGGTCTCCAGAGCCCAAGGCAAACCAATAACAAATTGTACTTTCCACACATTGGGATGTGGGGGCTGTGAGAGAAGAGAGGAAGAAAACCCTGGAGCTTGTCATCTGAAATTAATTGAACTTAGCCATACCAACAAAACACTGGTAATAAACCCTCCCCAACTAAATAAAGCTTTTACAGTATGAAAAAAACAAAAATTTATGGCAGTAATTTCATCTTGGGTTTTTCAAGAAGAGCTTGCTGGTTTTTTTGCACTCAATAGAAAAATCCCAAAGGAGCAATGTAGGCAGCAATAAGGCAGAATTCTAAAGAGATACCACTTAACTTCTCACTCCTCCCTTGCACTATTGCTCCTTTTCCTCTTGCATTTAACTGAATATTAACTCTATCACTGAAATATGCTACCTCAACGTTTCTCATTCTGTAGAGGCAGGAAGTCTTACGCTTCAGCATCCCCCTGAGAGGGTATTCGATCTCTGCAGGTTCATCACTCATTCCATCATCCTAAATGCAGTCCAGAGATGTTAGACAACTTGGTATTAACAAAATGCCATGAAAGATCAAAACGTAAAAGATTTAAAAATAAGAAATCTCAACTTGAGCCAGAGGATAAACATGCTATATAAGAGTAACTGACATTGCACTTCTTGTTCCCTACATGCCACAGAAACAAAGTGATCTTGGATTTGGCAATTGCTGAATACATGTTTTTCTTCACTCACTTATGCATCTTACATCCTATTAAAAATCCAGCAACTAATGTTCATTGAATCTATTTAATATACAGCATCCAAATCCTTCAAGAACTAAAAATAAAACACTGCAATTTTAGTTTGGTCTGTAAACAAAAGCAGATTAGCCAATATTTTTTAGTTTTATTTTTCTCATTTTCAAAAGGACAGTACAGCTAAGGGAATTTTTTAGATGACCTATATTTAAAAAAATAGCAATGTACTCTACAAAACCTAAAGAAATTATCAATTACATACTTTATTACTTTGCATCATAACAGAATACAAAAATTTCTGTACAGCTCACATATATATCTATTGTGTCATGGAACAGCTTACACTGAGATGCTTTTGATGTGTCAGAAAAATGACAACCAACATTCTCCAAATTTATCATTTAACAAGTTGAACCTCACGCAAAGAGCTTTCACACTCTATAAAAAAGTCTGTTCAAGCAAACCAAAACTATGCCCTCACCAGACCTGACAGCCCTCATTTTATATCTGCTTCCTCCAAGCTTTTCCCCTATTCTGCACAGCAGTTAGTCTGCACAAAAGCACAGGAAAAACTCTCCCAGAATTCAGTCTTGAGACTATTCTGGCTACGTTAACCATTTTTGAGGTCATCTGAAAATGGAAGCAGATATAGTGCCCACATTATTAAAGTAGTAGGCCTGTCCCTGGCATAATTCCACCCCAGCCCTAACGGCCCTCCCTTCTCAAGCACTACTTCAGTGAGGGTCCACATGGGCCAGAAGCTATTCCACCCAAAGGCAACGAGGACAGTCAATACGTTCTGAAAGCTGAAAGGAGTTTTATAGGATGGACATGGCCAAAGTGTAAAATGTCATTACAGAAGTAGAGAAGAGGCATTGGGAGTATTTGGTCCATTAATTTTTAGATACAGCTATAGATTACTTGAAACAGTTTCAAAGGTTTAAAACAACAGTTAGGAGAAACAAACGTTTTCTAGGCCAAATGATAAATTCCACAAGTTTGTTCAGCTTTCCTAAGGATTCTCTAGGCTTGTCTTGCATGGCCATATTTCTGTGTTTTGCGCATGACACTTGCTTCTAATCCTACCTTCTACATATAGCTTACTTTGCCCTTTGCCTCATATCCTCAGTTTAAAAGGTTTTCTTTACTTTAAAAGCTCTTCCACCTATCCACCTCTTCTGCCCAGGCTCTTCTGAGACTCACAAGTTACACAGTTCTTAAGAATTTGTGTAATCCTCCTATCAGGCTTATACTGTACATTTAAAGAAAGTCTGGACAATGCCAGCTGCCTTTAAATAGGATGAATTTTTTTTTTTTTTTAAGAGCTACAAAATTTAGATCAAGAAAGAAAATACTGCAGCATTGGTTTCCATTTAAATACAGTGATTATCAGGCTGATTTTCTGATAGAAGCTTCTGAGAATAAATCAGTGACATTGGCAGGTACTTTACTATCCCACATTTATGTATTAATCCAATTATATTATCCAAAGATACACAAAAAAACTTTACAAATAATCTTGACTACCTGCCATATATATGCCACTTCATTTACTGAAAGAGTTCCAAATCTCATCTAGCACAAGTATATCATGATTTTCAAATCAACAAAGCATTCTTTCTAATTCTGTTGAAACCATTTGGTCTATTTTACCTTAAATTAACACAGTATCTACAAGCTGTTGTATCGTGGCTGACCACAGAATTCACCTAGCTGTCCAAATTTTTCTAAGTATCTTCCCAGTTCAAGACAGGAAGATGCTGCCAGAATAAAAACAGCTGATTCCAGTGAGGAATTCAGGCCTTTCCCACATCAAGTGGAAGAAGTATGAAACTTTTACTCCTTATTCTTTCCTCCCTTCTTCCAGATCTCAGTTTTACTGAGAGAAATTAATGATGAGCTCTGGTTGTCTTTACCACATCTGTCTACAGGTAAGAGCATGTTTAAGCAATTAAGCCATGCAGGGTAAACTAAAAACCAAGGAGAGGCACAAATGTGAGGTAGCTTTAAACTGTTCCTGTCTGGCACTACCTCAGAAGAGAATTAAGACCATCAAAAACACAGACGAAAAAAGATTGATATGACAAAATATAGAAACCCTACCAGAAACAGCAGAGAGAGGGAAAAGAGCAGCTCAGCAAAACAAAGGCTCAGCCTGCTCCAGGGACTGACTAGATCTGCACTTTTCCACTTGACTGATGACTGGCCTGCAGAGAGTCACTAGGGTATTGTGCTAAGGGTGAAGAGCATATTCATGTTTAATCCAAGAGTCTGTTTTCCTACTTAATTACTGTGTATATGAACAAGAACTATTCTTCACTCACAAACTACACATCATCCTGCTCTCAAGCGTCCACAGCCAGTGGAAGATATCTAATGATCGAAAAAATCTGATAACTTCTTGTATCTCCCACCTCTGTAACATGAGGGAATAAAGCAAAGGAAGTTTCAAGCTTGATTCTTGGATCTTCTGTCTACATCTAATTTAGCTAATTGTGTTTCTTTCTGTAAGAGGCTCGCAGAGTTTCCCACACACTCTGGAATACCAACTTCCAGTTTAAACATAGGAAGTTAAGCAGAGCTCCAGATGTTTTCCCCTTCAAGAGGAAAGTGAGAGCATCAAAAATCCCCACCCCAATGCTAACCTTGAGCTCAGGGCAGAGGCAGAGCAGCAGGGAACCATTCCAACAAGACCTTCTGCAGGAAGATGAAGCAGTGGCAGCACAGCATATGGCAGCTGTGTGTTAGTCACTAGGCCAAGAAACCAGCTGTTTTAACACCTGTTTTTTTGAACCAGAATGAACCACCTACAATTTAGCCCTTGCCTGGAAAAGATTTTAAAGGATTAAATAAGGAATTAACAGCTCTGTTAGCTGTTTTGGCTATAAGGATCTCCAAAGCAATAGAGGAGGAATGTGAGCATGAAGACATTGTTAATGTGCAAGTGAACTGCTGTATTTAACTTGCTCAACAGACAGTAGTGTAAAGAGGAAAACAGTCAAAAAGAAATGCATCTTCTAGCATGCCAGAAAACATGCACTTGTTCCATTTGTACTTCTGGTAATTGTCAGAAACTGTATTCTAGAAAACAGGCCACAAAAATTACTCCAGTGACTCTGGAATAAAGTATTCTTCAGTAAGTATTCTTTTTCTGACTAATATTAAAGGGTCACAGTAACTATGAATGACAGTTCTTCTAACACTGAAGTGTGGCCATAATTCTACAAAGAATAAAATTTTCAACTTTATTTCTAAGACCACATTCCCCTTGTACCTCCAAGCCTTGTGAAAAGCACAAGCATATTGCAGAATACCTGGATAAGGATTCTCCATTTTTGTTCTTCATGTTGGTGTTTACTACTTTTTTTTATACACATTGTATCTTCCAGATCTAATAACTCTGAACTAGAACTTTGAAAATATTTGCCTGTAATTATTATCGAATAAGTTCACTCTAAAGCACCATTTATGAACACCTAAAACATCCTGCACGAGAAAACAAACCACAAAAAAATGTAACTCTTTCCCTTGAGTGATGCTAATTTGTATATGTATCTCTTGAATTGCACGTTGTGCATCATTAAAATGAGACACATTATTCTATTCCATCTTAGTGGAACTTTTGCTCACTCAGTGTAAGAGTATTTTAGCCAACTTTCTTGAAACTACTGTATTATCTGTGCTAGAGCCTATAGATAACTAAGAACTGACATATTAGTACATGACTTTCTTGACCCATAAATCAAGATTAGCTACAAGGTCAACATAAAAATTCTCCTTAAGAGACTAGGTGGGTAGGAAAGCTCCACAGTACTGTCAAGACATTTCTTCTAGCTAATGTCTGAAGTAGCAACGATGGATTCTGAAAACCAGAAGTCAGAAGGAGAAGGAGCAAACTGTGGCAGGAAGCAAATCAAAAGATGTTCAGAGGACCCCAGAAACAACTCTTCTTTCCTTTAAAGAGGCCACTAGAAATAGGAAAAAAACTGCAGAGATCACAAAAAAGCTAGGTCCCTTTCTATCAGTGTGATCCTATGCACCTCATACGAAAGCACTCTTCATTCATTGATTGTGACTCCACTGGTGACTTCTGTTTTCGTTAAAGTCCTACAACTACTTCAAGAAATTTCCATGGTAACTGCATAGTTTCTAATTTTAATAGCTAAATCAAATTCTTACCTGAGTGAAATAATACATATTTTAGCTCCTTATGCAGACATAATTCACTAGAAGCTAAAATGAACAAAGATATTCAAGTGCAGTTATGCCTGAAAAAGAAAAGAAGGTAATTTTCCAGTTTTACAGCTGCTTTCAGAATTCTGCCTGAAGGATTACACTCAGCAGTTACTCAGATGCAAAATATTACTTCTATTCCATAGATTTTGAATATGAACTATTAAATCTGTTAGATCAATAGCCATTCCTCCCACATGCACTTAAGAAATTGATATAACGAATATAACATTTTCATACTGAAACATTTCCATTTTAGGTAATGGATTAGAGAACAAATATATTCAACTTTTAAAATTGCATCACAGTAGTTGCATACAATGTAAGCCATAAAGCTACATAATAAAGATTAGATTATGAATTTCATCAAAATGGAAATTTTAAATAATGTACCACTGAGCTTACCTTAAAATAAAATGGGATAATAGATATTCTTCAGTGCCTAGATATTTCTTTCCCCCTGCAATTTCTTTTTCAAATGTAGCTACTAAATAAATTTGATTGTTTTTGAACAGCTCTAACACTGATCATTCACAGTGAAAAATGAGAAAAAGTGTCTAGGAAGCTCAGAGTAGGTATTCAGAAAAGAAATATTTAGAAATCAGTAATTCAAAAAATTATAAATTAAGTCCTCCAAAAACTCAAGAGGTTACTCAAGAACAGTTCTAGAATAGTAGTTTAAACAGGCTATCTGGCAAAGTGGTTATCATCCCTGAAGTTATTTAAAAGACACATCTAGATGTGGCGCTTATGGACATAGTTTAGTGGTGGACTTGGTAGTGCTGGGTTGGACTCCATGTAAGAGGTCTTTTTCAATCTAAATGATTCTACGATTCTACTTCCTCTTACGTGCCACACGTTCCATAAAAAACGTATTATAGAATCGTCCCAAAACACACATCACATTTTTAACTGAGGTCCAGTATTTGCCAAAGTTAATACAGGAAATGGGCCAACCTGGACAGACAGTTTACATTCCATGTATTGCTTTAAGCAATTTTCCTTAGCCTATAATTTGGAGGATTCTTCGCAATAACTTTTGAAAGAAATGTGCACTAAACAAGCTTAGAGAACAGAATAAAATGTTCAGTCACCTCCCCAATTGCTAAATGCTTTTTCGATTTTAGACACAAACTAATATTGTATCTAATATGCATCTTTTGAGAATTCCAACTTAGAAATTGTTCCTTAATTCAAGAAGCCCAAACATTTTGTTAAAATGCGATCATGTGGCAGACTTGTCATAAAAAAACCCCACAAACCCCTGAACTTCAAGTATCTTGTATCAGTCACCTTGTTTCTGATGACAAATAGAACACAGAAACAAATGCCAAGTTAGAATTGAGAAACACAACTCAAGTTTCTAGAAGATAGGCATTTTCTAGCTATGTTGCCATACCTATCAGCAGCTTTGGTGACTACAGATACTTTTCCTGCTAGCTTGCTTGTGTATCATCATGACAAACCCTACAAGCTCAACTTGCATGTGGCACTGTGAACTTTTCAAGGATTTCTCATTTTCTACAAAATACCAAGAGACTGTCAGTCAGTTGGAGAAACAAAGTATTCTAAATATGCTGCTGAGCACAAACATTATTATATTTACTTCCATACACATATGGTGGAAACCATTTAGGTGCCAGATGCAATGGTGCCGACATATGCCCACGTTCCAGAGGATGGTAAAGAGCCTTGAGTTATCTACCTAGAAATCAGATGATGCATAGATGGTGCAGACAAGGCATAGGTAACTACAAAGCTTCCATAATACAAAGAATAAAAAAGGATTAGAAAGTCTGAAAAAATAGATTTTTCTAGCAGTGAGCAGCAGCTTCTGTTAAAAAGATGGATTGCACACTCTTCTGTGTAAATTACCTGTGAGTACAGTGAACCCCTTTTACTTTACTATAATTCAGTACTCGTGAACATGTCTGACAACTGTTGATGATATGAGGAACATTCTCTTACTACTAATCTGCATTATGTCAATCCACACCAAGAGGATAAAATACATTTATGGTCTCTAGTTTCACCCAAGAGTGAACTATTTCAATTTCATTCATTTTCACTCCAAAGAAATAATATAGATTTGCTATATTGAAGCAATTTTTTTCCCTTTCATTTACACACTTATCTATGAAGGCAAGATGAAATATGACACAGGAAGTCATCTCTCTTTACAGCTGTTACATATGCTTTATAATTTACCACAAGCTGGAATCATCAGCAATAATGTCTTCTAGCCCTTCAACCTATTTTGATCTATCAGTTTTAAAATCAGTTTTCATCTAAATATACATTAAGTCCTTCTCCTAAAAAAAAGGGATGAAATAATATCTGAATGGGAGGAGTGCCTATGCATATATGTACAGTGTTTCAACCAGATTTAGTTTTCCTAGCTATTAAGTCAAAATCAAGAATTTGCTTGTAAAAAAAACAAAGCAAAAATAAACCTCGCCCTCCAAATAAAACATTAACATCACTAGCAAAACTGAAAAAAATTAATTTAAATTGTCCTGCTACCAATACTACAATAAAAAAAATAGCAATTCTAAAAAGCCAAGCTCGATAGAGATTAGAAGAAAATCTTATAAGATAACAAACTTATTAATATGAACTGAGGGAACACAACTGCTATACGAAAACACCCTAAGGCACAGTTAAGATTGATTGTATCCCTCAATACTATGTACTCATAATTTACTCTTAAAATTTTCCAATGTCCAAGTATGTGACATTTAAGCCCCTAATTTCTACTTTAAAAAGCTTGTTAGAGAAACAGTAATATATTACTCTTTTCAGCTATTGCTTTCTTAACTGAAGTTATTTTTAAACTCTATTATCCAAATTTTGATAGTATAAAAAGAGCAGGGGTACCTGATCAGTTAACGTGAAAATGAATACATAATCTTAGATCACATGGAAAATTAATGTAAAATATTCCACTACAAATCCTACACATCTGAAGAATCAAGTACCTTTAAAATGAACTGCAAAACAACTGAAAAAGTTCCCCCTTCAAATCTCCATAGGAGGATGCGAAAGAAAAAAATTATTTTAACTTCAGAATGTTTCAGTAATTTTTAAGACTACAGTTCTAGTCATGAACTTAAAAAAAAAAAATCATGGATTTTCATCCTCTCCCCCAAAACAGATATTGTATAACTTAAGAAAATTCCCTGGATAGGCTTAGAGCAAAAATTTGGGAGAAAACAAACAAACAAACCCCAAAAAAGAAACCAAACCAACTAACCAACCATGCAGAAAAACCCATCTCCCTCCATTTGATTTTAGCTTCTAAAGTATATAAGGGAATTAATTTGCAAACCATGCATCAAATTCAAAGGAATACTACCAAATCTTACTTTTAAAAGTTGAATAAAACTGGAAATCTCATGTGAGTCACATAGTTACTTACAGAACTGTGTGAAAGCCAAAAAAGTTTTCATTTGCAAAGTACTGTCAATATCAAGAACAGAAGTAATGAAATCTATAATCTTGTTTCTAAGTATCCTGGGAGCTAATAAGCCTAAGTTCTTGTTAGTGCAGTCTCCAAGTCTGCAGATGAAAGTAAGCTTATCTGGGTAGTCAAATGGCAGGGGGGATCACTGAAATATGGCACATCATTGGGAAGGGTGCTGAGAACAAAATAGTGCTGTTCTGTTACAGCTTGCTGCACCCAAATCTCAAATGCTCATGTACAATTCTGGTCTCCACACTTCAAGGAGTACATACTGGAGTCACAGAAGGTACAGCCAACATCAGCTAAGATCATAAAAGCAACTGAATAGGTGGAACCAAAGTGTAATGTTTGACAGGGCTACACTTCACATTCACAAAGGCTTAGTAAGAGCTGAAAAAGTGAATGCAGGATTTTCATTCACCACATCTCACAATACTGGAATTAGAGGAAATAAACTAGCAAAAGAATTGTCTTAATGGATAAAACTACTTTTTTCATGCAGTAGTTAATGAGCTTTTGGAAAGTGCTGCCACTAGGACCTGCAAGCAGTTGATAGCACCACAGTTAGAGAAGGACCTTCACTGAATGGCCAAGCTCTAGGAACATTTATTAGCATGATCAGAGGAGACTGAGGATGAAACACAGAGGACGTCTGCACTCACAGCCTTTCCCCAACCCCTGCTCTCGAGGTCAGAGACAGGACACAGGGCGAGGAGCCCACTGACCTCACTCAACAGGGCACTTACATTGTTAATGAAAATGCAGCTTGATTAGCCAACTTTGCAATTTGCCATTAACAGAGACAGGATAATTAAATTGAACCGAATACAGATTTAGAAATCAATATTTAATACAGCTTCCATCACAGCTGTTATTCCCCAATACAAATGAGAAAGACAATGTATGAAGAAAAGTAATGAAGCCACTACTTTATTGATCATAAAAGATGTTACTCACAGTATCTAAAATTTCCAAGATCTTTATTACACCTGCGGTGAAGTATGGAAAAATTTGTCCCAATCTTAAAATTGAAAATAAGCTTGAAAGTATAAAGCTGTAAAAGTTACTTTGTGGTAAAAATCAAAACCCAAATGCAGAATCTGGTGTTTCAGAAAAGTCATTCTTTCTTTCTTTTAGAAGATATTACAAATAATAACTACTTCCAGTAGCAGCCTAAAAATCATAAATCCCACGTGGTTTTCCTATTATTAACCCTACCACAAAAAGCCTCTCTTAAAACATTTTTCACTTGTAAAGACTTTTTTCCCACACACTGTATTTTTTCTGAGTAATATATCTCTCTTCCATTGCTTTCTTTCCTTCACTCACTCATTTCTGTCAGTTCAAGAGGCTTATACACATATTCATGTCTTATTTTCTCCAAATTTAATTCTCTATAGCACATAATTTGTTCAGCTTGATTTTTCATTTTCAACTGTATCTTATCTTCTTTCATATTAAAGAGTGAATATACCTCTTAGAAATTATTTAAAAGCTGCATGAAATGGAACCATAAACCCCATCTTTGAAACTGAGATGAGAAAAAGCAAATACAGGTCAAGTCCAAGAAGCTTAACTTCAAGACGAGTTGCATGAGCTTCTTTTGAGGAGAAAAAGGACACTGAAGAGTACTTTACTTTAGGGCTTTCCCATTCATACACTTACTTTTCTGCTACACAGAAGATAACTTGAGGTTTGTGAACAAAAAATCAAATTTGCTTTACTATAAAATTTTTAACATAATCCAAATTATTCCACAACTAAGACTGGCCTAATGCTGGTTGACAGGTGGCTTTATAAACTTGGACACTGAAAAGTGAATTCACAGAAGTGCATTGCTTGTTTTCATGTAAACAATTTGAATACTCATAATGTGCAGTTTTAAGTGTGGTACAATGTTTCAGATACACATCGGCAAACCATGCCCACTACCTGGTAAGGAAAGGGGATAGAGAGAAATGCTTTACACAATGGCATCAAACAACTTCAACAGATGCCCATCACAGATCAACAAACTAAAATAAACCAGAATTCTTACAAATTTGCTAAAACATTATTTCTTTTAGGAAAAGCCTGTCTTTGTAAATACGTATGGCAAGTTTTCACAGTTCTTGGAGTGCTACAGAAAACACAGAAGAGGGTTTAAACGAAGTGTTGAAGATGCCTTTTAAACACACATTCGTCTTATGTAACTTTAACTTAAAATACAGTGTGCTGTAGAATTATTATCAACGATTTGATAATTCAGCATTTAGGTGTATCTTTATGTATCACTGTCAAGCTGAATAATTACTGATAATTTTCACCTACATCAGATCTCATTTATGAGGTGAAACACTGAAAACAGACCTGGAGACAATTTAGAGGTTAAGAAACTCACAATGAATACCTCAAAATTCAGACTACAGAAACGCTAACCATTCTACAAAAAACCTACTTATTACTATGTCAAACATGAGAAGTATGTAATCCAGGTCTCTTAAAAAGTTAATAGTTTCTTCCAAACCATAAAGCAAAAAGAAAATAATACACTGTTTTTTATAATTCATGTCAAACAAACTGGATTGGCAGGCTCTCCACATTTCTCAGGTATTTCTATACAAGGTATATTGACCCTCTACACACACTCTCTCAGACAAGTACTCATTTTCAGATGATAAGTTGTCTGGCAGGTTGTCATCAACAGCTTAAATGCACACTAGCTTTTTCACTTTTCCTCAAAGCTGAGTCGGGCTCTTTAGGTTAGGATAATTGAAATTGCTATGACAGACAGGAGAAGGAATTTGAGAAGAAAAAAGCTGCTTTGATAAAGTTCTTGATGAAAAATATTATTGATTATTCCTGCAGAGAAATGAGCTTTTGTATCACTAGGAGCACATTTGGAGCTGAATTTAGAAGTATAAGCTTAAGATCAAAGTATACATAACCTGAAATGAAGAAAAAGATCTTTTAAACCAATAAACACTCCAACCCAGATGAGGCAATAGCTTTCTTGATCCTGTGCAGATGATATACATTGTTTGAAAAATCTCAGACTATCACCTTATCTTAGGAACAGAAAAAAACACCAGAATGAGAACCTACTGAAAGAGAAAAAAAGGATGTTTAAACACTGATAGACAGAAAAATAATCAGCAGCTATCCACTAAAATGGAGACTACAGGAAACCATTTCCTCATATTTCACAGTTAAAAGGCAAAGTATTGGAAACATGCCAATAAAGACTCCTCAATATGATTACATCCTACAAGAAAGAACGATGAGCTCTACTCGCCACTCCCAAAACAGAATAGAAAACTGCATGCCTGCAAAGAAAATTGATTTTTGAAAATAATGTCAGTGAAAAGCCCCAAAGGTCTGGAGTAACATTTCAAAATTGCCTTTATTAATATGCTTCTGTAACAAAAATCAAGATAATTTTCACTTATTTTTGGACATTACAATATTACTGTATTACTCACAGTATTAGGAAAAAATTTTAAAATTTCAGTTATCCAGAAATAAAGAAAAGCTAATTTGAATTGTACAGCAAGGTTGGGTTTTCTTCCTAAACTCACAAATATCGGCATATCTGCACAGCTAGAAATAAAATATTTACACAACAGTCAATGCTTCCCAAAGAACAGTACAAATAAAATAACTAATCAACATGTTGCCTGTGCAATTATTTGTAGTTCTGAGATGTGGTAAGTAAGGTAAATATGGTTTCAGTTGCCCAAGTTTAATCATTCCATTTGCAGGAAATCCTTTTATAAGGATACTAAGGACTTAATGATGAAAAAAATTTCACATACTTTTCAGACTGACTGAAAGCCTTACCAAGCTCTTGCCAGTAACTCTTAGTCTATGTTTTCTAGTTAGGTCAGTGATGTAGTAGGGCTTCATTTTAAGTTAAAACAACATTTGAAACTTTCTTTTGGATGTCTGCATGCTTTTTCTGAACACCACCATTCCCTACTGGGAAAGGGGAAACTGCATAAAAAACACTTCCAATGCTAAATTAGATCTGCAGACACAGCTTTCCCCTCAGTTTATTTCAAGTATGTGGGACAATGCTTCAACGGCATTTCCTCAAGAGTTGACTCCTCACTTGTTTCAACATCTTCTTAAATCAAACCATATTTGGAATGCCTTTTGGCAAGTTATTATCCACTAAGATTCCACCAAGCTCAGGAAAACTGCAAAATGACTGTCAGAGACCTACTGGTAAGGCTGCAAGTGAGACATTACTGCTTAATCAGCAGCTAATTTCAATGATTCTACCAAATGGAAAGAAAAATTAAATTACTGCACCACCACCAGTAGAAAGCACAGTTATCTGAGGCTGCCTGATTAAGACCAGATTTAAAGAAAAATGTTTTGTCTAGCTTACACTTGAAAATCACATCTCGTCGCATATCATTACATGCAAAATAATTGTGCACAACTACTAGCATTCCTGAGCTTAGAACTGCCTTAGTACTGAAACATTTACTCTTTTCGCATTTTTTCAATGTTCAGGAGACACGGTCTACAATTTAATTTGTCTTCACTCAGGCAGAGGATTACAAATGCTGTAATCATTAGTAGCAAAAACTGTTGAAGTACTAAACAAAAAACCCACCCAGTATCATCAATGCTTAATAAAAGGAAAGGCAAGTAATTTTCTTTGCACCAATAAATACATTTAATATACAAGCATACCTTCTAAAGTAAAAATAATTCTAATGCCACACTTTCTATAGCCACACTTTCTATAGCATCCAAGTACCTTAAGGGAAACACGGAGTACTTATATCACTATTAATTCGACACACTAGTGTTAAAAAACCTCAAGATTTTTCAGCTGAAAGCAGATTTAAAAAACAGAAAAAATAATATGCTTAAATAATTTCCCTCATTTACAGCATGATTCTACAGGCATCTATCAGTTCTCTTAACAGAAACATGCTTTAGGACCCAAAGTTTATGCAGTAATAATTAATATTTCCCTTCGATAAATCACATTATTATAATCACAAAAAGAGCTAAGACAATAAAATAATAGCAAATACAGATAAAAATGGATCTCTTTAGTCTTTCATTATATTTTTTGAATGTTGGTATTACTGACAAAACAGCATTGACTTCAGACTATAAATTGGTCGGGTCATGGAAACACTTCCCCAATCAAAATCCAGAATCACCTCGTGTCAGACTAAAGATGGAAAATGAATTTAAGGTTTCCTCCTGACTTTAGGTACTAACTCTGTACTTGCTCCCTCTAAAGCATAAACAGAAAACCAGAATGATTCCGTAAATCTGGAAAGTTTAATACACAAAAAACCCCACAAAGCAGGAGTAACACTTTCACCAAAGGAGTGTAAACAGAAAGAAATTAAGTGTTTTACACTTTTATTGTAGTGACACCTTGTGGCTACATTTGCCTCATTATGAAACCTCAACATTTTTCATTTTCTTGTAATTCTTGTAATGCAGTTCTTCAAATATTGTGGTCAAGGACAAAGTAAAAAGATGAAGTTGCAAAACAAAAATGAAAGGATGAAAAAAGTGAGAAAGATAAAACAGAAAACAGCATTACCTGCTCAAAGATCTTTAGTGGTTTTAATATGCACTGCTACAAGAGAAAGATGGAATTCCAACTATGAACCTGACGCTTGTTCCTAACTTTCACAGGAACCTGATTACATGAACATTTTCTGTGTCCTGTCTTCCCTCTAAAGAGTTTTCAGGTCTACATGAAAGTTGCTATAAAAGTGCAAACAAGGAAAATGGGACCAAATGAAATTCTAAAAAAAAAGCATTAAAAAAAAAAAAGGGAAAAAACCTGCCCTGTAATCTCACTCTCTTATTTGCTTTTTCTGCATAGTATGTGATTGTCCAATTTTTAAAGATGGTAGAAAAATGTATTTTAAAAGCATTTAAAGCAAAAATTAAAAGTCTAAAACAGTTATGTCCATAAAACCCCCATATATTTTACTCAACATTTTCTTTTACTAAAACCCCTCTAAATACAGCAACACTCTCTTACCTGTTATACTAAGCTTTGACACTGAACAAGTAATATTCTTTGTACAAATTAGCTTGTACATCTTAATAAGGAATTACATCCTACAAATAACAAATAAATCATCTGATGTATGTGAGAAAGCACTAACAACCTTCTCATCTCCTTTTCATTCTAGTCTGTAACTGCATGACAGCAATCCTGTATTGTGGAGCAGCAAAGATCAGAGAAAGAGGTAATTCTCTGGGAAAATGAAAGTGCTTCTCTCCGTGGGGATTCCAAGAGTTGTGCCAATTAAAAGTTTGTGTCTACAGAATAATTATTACAATACAGGTCATTTCCTCTCAGGATCTGTGACCCAAAACCTAATGATGACAGTATCTTTGGTATCTACAGGTTGTGTCCTCCCTGTCAATGAGCTCAATTCAGTTTTTGAATAAGACAGCTTCAATGCATTTACTAGCTTTTTGCAGAATTCCCAACACCTACAGCAAAAAACCCATCATCACTTTAACAACAGTTAAACCCATCTAGCCATTTTCACTGAATGGCAGAATCTCAGAATATGCTGATGTGGAAGTGGCCCCCAACGATCATCAAGTCCAACTCCTGGCCCTGCACAGCACCATCCCCAAGAGTGACACCATGTGCCCGAGAGCATTGTCCAAATGCTTCTCGAACTCTGTCAGGCTGGTGCTGTGACCACTTCCCTGGGGAGCCTGTTCCAGTGCCCAACCACCCTCTGGGTGAAGAAGCTTTTCCTAATATCCAACCCAAACCTCCCTGACACAATTTCAAACCCTTCCCTCAGGTCCTGTCACTGGCCACCACAGAGAAGAGATCAGTGCCTGCCCCTCCTCTTCCCCTCACAAGGAAGCTGTAATTGCAATGAGGTCTCCCCTCAGTCTCCTCCAGGCTGAACAGACCAAGAGACCTTGGCCACTCCTCATACGGTTTCACCTCCAGGCCCTCCTTTGGACCCTCTCTAATAGATTAATATCCTTATACTGTGGCACCCAAAACTGCACGCAGGACTCCAGGTGAGGCCACACCACTGCAGAGCAGAGCAGAACAATCACCTCCTTACACAAGGCATTTCTCAAAACTCTTTAGTCCTAACTTTCCTTTTCTCTCTTTCACAACTATTTAAAACAGTACATCAGTAGAAAATATATAATACATAAAAATACATTTCCAAGTTCTATAGTAAGTATGTAGGTGCATTATAAACATTTAGGCAGTCAAGGAATGATGTTTACTACTGAGTGAAAAAACCCCTGTATCAGCTGCAAAAAAAAAAGCAGGTATGACTTAGGAAAAAAAAAATGAAAGGTGAAGGAGATATGTAGATATGGAAAAATCAGAGTTTTCAAACTGGATGCCTGCATTTTATCAACTACATTAATATTAGAAAAGCATCCACTAAGACAAACAATTTCTTTAGCATAGCTGATGAAAGATGTGATATAATACATTTTCAGAAATACATAATAAAGTAGCAAAATCCAGCAACTTATTCTGGTGTCTACATTCTTTAATATTAGCCATTGTATATTACACTGATGTACTAACCTGCAGACACGGGCAGGAAAATAGAGGTTCTGCCAGGACCGACAGAGGTATTTAGAGTGATCAATAACCCGAATCCAGTCCAACTCATCCATGGACACCTCAATGTAGTAGGAGTAAGACCTATGGATTGTCAAAAAATACTGGTTAGAATACAAGTTGACAAATTTTAGGTATTATATTTTACTCTGTCTTCTGGATTTTCAGTTGTGTTGAAAAGAATGCTGTTTGTTTTTACCCAGATTCTTATTTTCAAACTAACTTTGAAAATAAACTCTCACACAGTTATGTTAAGATGTATCTTCAGAATGATTTAAAACATCCACACACTCACAATCTACAGTCATTAGATCAGACTACTGTGCCTCAAAACATGAAGTAGAGACTTCTGATTCAGTCATAAAAATTATCATTTGTATTCCTTCCTTGTGGAATAAAACTAAATCACCAGTGATATGGTACTATTTCTATTGCCAAATCAATAAAGAAAAAATGAAAAACAATTAGTAGACCAAAAATGTAAATTCAAGCCTCTCATTTGAAAAAAGCAAATTTATTTTATGACCATTTTCACTGATGCTATTCTTCACTTCTAACTCTCTCAGTTCTTTATGATACATCATTCACCCTGTCACTATTTCCTTACACACTGCCAAATTACCTCATGAAAAATAAAAAAGCCATTAACAGAATCTGTGTCTTCTTCTTGTTTATCAGTTATGTTTACCTTATAGTTTGCTGTTAAGAGAAAGCAAACCCAAAAAAGAACTTACAAATCACAAGTCACTTACAATTATATCCATGACAGTAAGACTTAGAATAAAGTAGAAATTTCACTTGTGGAACAGCAAGTTACTGAATATGTGTTTCAGAGTATTTTCTTTCTCCTAAGGTACTAGCCTGTAACATTCACAGGCATTTCAACAGCACTATGCCAGCACTTAACATCCTTTCACACTGATTTCTAAAGAGGAGTTGCTCCTCCAGAGCTCTACACAAGCATTTCTTGTTAAACATTAATGCCTTTCTTAATATTTCCAATTTTCTTGAGGACTTAGAGGAGTGCATATTTAAAACAATATTGTTTAAAAATCCTTTGAAAATGTTAGATAGTTGTTAACACCAATTTATGCACTTGGAAAGGTAAGGCTGAGACTTTAAATATCAACTGCATAACCAGCTTTCACATTCACACCAATCACACGTGTAATATTCACAACCCACACAAATACAACGTGTTTCAGCAACATTACTATTACTAAACTATGTGTACTTTATCAAACTAGGCCCCAAAGTTTTACAGTTTGAGCAGTTTGGACACAAAAGTTACTGACAGTTGTCTGTACCCTGAGAATTTAGAGACTCTCACATCATCCCTGCTAACTAACATATATTTGTAACCAATACACAACATGCTACTTTTTGGTTTCTGAAGGTACCAAACAAAGAAATATTACCTCAAAAATACAGCTCCATTATCATACCAAATAGTATACCTTTAATTTTTTTTTTAAGGCTGGAGAGCATCTTCTTTAGAGAGGCAGTTTGGTCAGCTACTCCTCTTAGGGGAGTGGGCTTTTTTAGCTTTACAGCTAAGTTTCAACTGCTAACACCTCTGAACTAGAGGTGTAAAACACCTGTTAGTTTGCATTTGGTTCTGTTAAGAATATCCAATAGACCAGAGCTTCACACAGTTAAAATGAACAGAGTAGTTAAAAAAAATATTTAACAAGAAGCAATCATGCTGTACAGGTCCTAAAACACCTCTTTAGATGACATTATTCATGTATCCCACGAGAATGATGCAGTTAAGTGGCCAGCACTTGTTAGACAAAGACTGTAGAGAGGAAAAGATCTCTACAAAAAGAAAGGACAATCTCAGAGCTTGGCCCAATAGCAAACTTTCCACAGAAATCAGGATGATTAAAAAAAAAAAAAAATTAAAAAATCAGGATGACAAGGAAAGTAGATCCTAAACCATTGAGCCCTCAGTATTTTATGAAGACAAAAATCTCTAGAGATCCACCTTGTCCAATATTCTGCCCGGAACAATAGTTTGTTCTACAAATTTCAGGTGAAGAGCACAGGACACCAACTAACATGTAATTTTGTAAGAAGTTGTCCCAAGGAGAACAGCAGCTGCCAATTTATGCCTTGCAGATGAGGGGCATTTTACCAGTTATATGAGTTCTCTAAAAATTGCTAGAGAATTCATTATTAGCATATCACTAATATTGTTTCAGATTTTATAAAGTTGGTTGATAATTTGTTCATCAATTTGATTGATCTTCCGGCACAACTAGTATAATATTATATGAAGCAGTTCCTTCTACCTCCAAAGTTCCACTTTCTGATCTTTAGAAAAGAAATAAAGGTGAAACAAATTTCAGTTGAAGTAGGATAACTTACTTGAAAGTTAAACAGCTAAAAATTAATGAAATTGGTTTTGAATTATTAGTAATTAACTCATATTTAAAAATAAATTTAAATTCACAAAAAAAACACCCCACCCTAAATAAAACTTTTATACACCCTGTTCTAAAACAACATGGCTTAGTGAAAAAAGAAAAATGCAACTGTTCTGCAACTCTAAACTGTTAATCTGGAAATAAAATTAATCCTTTATCAGAAAGATAATAATGTATATAATAAATGTATAAGTAGCTTGTTTTATTGTTAATAGCTTATGAATACCTGCTGAGCTGTCTACTAAATTGTAAGACCTTTGTCATGGCAAGTTACAAAATTAATATATTACATTTGTCAGATAAAAAGAGCCTTGCAATTTTTCTAGGTAAGCAGTCTCTCAATTGTTCAAATGTGCATAATTTGAATTTTCATACATTCTATAATAATCTAAAGTATCTTAGCATCAACTGGCTAAGGCATCTATGATAATTCATATTTCAGCAGTCTAACTGTGAAGTTGCTTCTAATAACTACTGTAGTTAATTGGTAATTCACATTCTAAATACATTTTATTACCCCAGAGTTACAGAATCACAGAATTATTTAGGTTGGAAAAGACCTCCAAGATCAAGTCCAATCTTATTGCCAAAGCGTGCAATTTCTTAACAGTTTTGATACATTGTAAAAATGGAACAAAAAAAATCTTTCAGTGTTTAAAATGCAAATATGTAAAAAATATTTAAATATTTTAAGATATTTTAACGTCTCAAAATATTGTCTGGTGTTAGGTAACCAAAATTACATTTAAAAATCAGGTTGTTTTCAAATAAACCTTGCAATTGTCAGCTCCAACACTATAATGCTGTTTCCAGAAAATACTTAATTTATAGTTTACACATCATCACCCGTACAAAATGAATTACTTTCCCTTTTTATGTCACCTTGGCACCTACCGACTGTCTCTGTCCCACAGGAGAATTCGTATGTGGTTGATTATTGAGGGCTGGCCCAGTTTAATTTCAATTCCGGACCGGCAGTCGTCATTGATGGGGTGTCGAGAGAAGCCATGATCCAGGTCATAGTTCTGAGTATCTCCATCTAACAGAGCAGACTTCAGCTCACCTTTCACAACTTGTGCTCCATACTTCATTGTTGCAATATTCTCCCCTGGTACTAAGAAGAAAACGAAATAATTGCTTAAATTTTACACTCTCATACACAAAATCAGATGTTCTGAATACCAACTCTATTGGTCAGACCAAAGATATATCCCTAGCATTCTTTCTTGGCCACAAACACATGCTCTAGAAAGAGAAGAGAAAAAAGAGGCATTAAGAAACTCAGTTTCTTCAATTTTATTTGGTATCTCCTATATGTTTTATGGTAATAAAGTTGTGATAATTTACGGATAATTATGTAGTTGTGATATTATGTAGCAGCTATATTCTCAGTCACCTTCATGATTTTACAGAATTCTGTTGCACCAGTCAACAGTTGTTTGGTTTTGGTTTGGATTTTACTGGGGTTTTTTTCTTCCCCCAAGTGGAAGAAAACTTAAATGTAGAAGATGTGTAGATACATCATGAATTTGCAGAGTGGTGTACATAGCAGCACAGTCATACATGCTCCTTTGACAGCTATACAAGCTTCCAGTACCCTGCAAAGCTAAATGAACTCAAGTGAAATGGCAAACTTTGGGCTACTTGGGCTGGGAATCCACATCGTAAAGCAAGTTTTTATGCCACCATTTCACAGTAATGAGCGTTTGTGTCCTAGGAACATCTTCTTTCAAGCTAACTGTGGATAGCGATCACTAACTTCAGCTACAGAACAATACTCTGTAAACTACCCTCTTCAAAAGACATTTTTAACAGCCTTGTTTGAGGAAAGATCCTAGAAAATATGTTCTGAAAGGTAAATGATGAAAAGCTACCCCAAATTTTCAGGCAGGTTGGCAACAGAAGTATGAATTTTAACAGGGTGTTAAAAATTTGACATCTAAAGAGCAGAATTTGAAGTGGGAAGTGGAAGTGGTCGTCAGCATTCCCACAAAATGTTCCAAGATTCTGAACAAGTACTAAAACGACAAAGAAACTCCGCTCCAAAAAGCTGTGATTAGGAGCATATTATTGTGGAGATAAATATCCAGGAAAAGAAGTCAGAAAAGACCATTTGACTTATTCAAATTTATCTACTGCAGTGTCAACAGAATGCCTTGCATGACAAGAATTTTACAATACCCTAATATTAAACTCGTATGTTTAAATATTAATAACTATAACTTCTAAGGGAGAACAAAGGGAATATGCAATTCTAAGACAGCAGTAATTTTCAGGGCTCATCATGCATGACTGAGAATATAGCGCATGCTCTTAAAGAGCATTTAATTTTATTCTTTACTGTGGGCCAAATTCTCCCTATAAATCACACATTAGATGGCTAACAACATCTTTTCAAAGCTTGAGTGTTAGATACTCTTGTTGAATTAACAGAGTGCATAGAAAAAAAATCAAGCACAAGACTTCTTACACTTTTTAGGCTTCCATTAAAATAATTTCAGAGACTTGTTGAACTATTTAGACAAACATGTAAAGAGTAAGAGAAAAATCGTAAGTTGTGGAGAAATTATGAAAATGTTTATGAAGTAGAAAACAAGTCAGCATCAATATAAAACCATTTAAATATCATATATCTCACAGCCAATTCATTTTTACTTTCAACCTTTCTGTAAAACTTTTGCTGTTAATTTTCCTCTAGGAAAATGGTATTACATTCATGTTTGAGCAATATCTGAGATACAAAGCAAGAAAATAATTGACTAGTGTTGAGAAACAGAAATGGCATGAACAGTTAAGTAAAAAGATGTTTCATATCATAAACCTTTTATATTACACAGTAATAGATGAAAACTCAAAGCACAAATTGACCATATCCTCCACACAACTACAGTCACTAAATGAGAAGGAAACAAACAAAAAACCTGATGCTTACTTAACATGCCCCTGTAGTTGAGGTCCATGTCCCGACTCTCAGAACGAATCTTAATGGCATCTAGGATGGCATCAGGTGACAACAATCCTGAAGGTCTTACAACATTCAGTAGTTCTGTTAGACTCATTAGTGGCAAACGTACTGCTTGCATGATTTCAGCGTGGTTTTCCTTGGGATTATGTTTACACCAGTTCATCAAAGCTTGGAAAATGTCCTTTTCAGGAGCTGCAAATGAGTCTCTCAGTACAATACTTAGAAGAGCAGTCTGGAAAAGAGAAATAAGAACAAAAAATATACCCTCTAAATAAAGAGAAATTAAAATGAATTTTATTTTTTTAATCAAGGGAAATTCAAATAAGGCAAAAATTAATGGCTATTTTAACTTGTAGCTATTAAAAAAATAATCTCTAAAGGAGTGACTCCCTGAAACTGTAGTTTTAGTTATGCAAGAATTACAGAATTCATGACCAAAATAATAGGCAATATTACAAAACCACTAAAAGAAATTGAAATGTAGAAAACTAATCAAATCAATATAATACCATTCAGTAGTTCAAATTTACTTTGGAATATTACAAGATATTTGGTACGTGTTGCTTGGAATCGCTTTTTTTAACCATATCTAACTACTTGGGATGTCTGTCCCGTCACAATCTTTCTGTCTTTTGGTGCTAACTGGGAATTAGCAGTAAAAAACTGGAAAAAAACTCCAGTAGCTCTTATTCATGTAGAAAATCAACTGACTGCAAAATGAGAACAAAAATAATCAAAGCTTTTGGATTTTCACTTAGTTAGTATAATAATCAGGAGCTTGCCTAGAAGAAGGAAAGATCTCTCATATATACCAGGAGTGGCTATGCCAAAGAACTCAGAATGTGCACTTCCTGATGAATAAAGTTTGCTCTTTTTTTTATTGATAATATGCTCTTAGAGCTCAGATTTAATAACTGCACATGACAAAGTACAGAGAGAGAGAGAGAGAGAGAGAGAGAGAGAGAGAGAGAGAGAATCTTTTTTCCTTATACAACAAGTAAGTTAGCAGAGCAGTGTCCTATACTCATTCAAGAAAACAAAAGATGTACCTTAGAAAGTGACAGGAAGCCTTCGCTGGAGAGCACCTCTTGGGCATTTCTATCCATGAACATACAGCACATAAAAGTTAATTTGGGAAGGGAATAAAGACTGGCAACATCAAAAGTCATACAGACATTCTGAATATTAAGTATTGTGCAAAGATACTCAGACGTGGAATCCTCCAGTTCTGGGAAACCATATTTATGTGCTAGGCTAAGGAAGTCTAGAAGAACCTCCTCTTTCTCGTCTCGTAGTGTAGCACGACCAGTGTAAATATATTTCAACAGCATGGTAAATGCTTCTGCAGTGGTGTCCTGAAGAGGAATTTCTGCTTCAGGTTGAGATTCTCTCATTCCTCCATACAATAATGCTCTATAAGGAAGACAGTTTTGTTTAGTTAGTAGCTTATCTTTCTGACAAAATTCACTGGAATAAGATTACCAGGAGGTTCTACTAGATACATTTCTATTCAAAAACGCCTAGCTCTTAAAAAAAAGTTGCATTAGTAGTATTCCTAATTTACAAATATATATTCTAGTCTGTCAGCCAAACCTCTTCTCAATTCTAATTCAGCAAAATGAAACTTGCTCATTGAGTATATCCCATAGAAACATACCATTTTTCCTCTTGAGAAATCAAAACAATTTTGCAGTAGTACTTTCCTGTTCTCAAGTTATCTTTCTCTTGAATTTGTGAAACTACCTTCAAAACCCAATTTAATGAAGGTCAAAAGAATAACACTGTGACATGGTATTTATCTTTTTCTATTTGAACACAGTGATTTGATGTGGTGGGAAACATTCACACAGAAAAGGTCACACTGAATGGACAGATGATTACACCCTGAAAAGTTCATAGAGGAACAATGTTTATCTCATCTGCATAAAAATTTCCTGTGAGCCTGACAAAAAGCCTTATTTCACCTGAAATAATGGCATCTAGCAGCCAAGATCACTCTGTGTGCCGGAAAACGCTTCTTTTCCACAATAAAGGTAACGTCACTATATTCTTCCCCGTTCATTAGAGCACCAATATGCTCTGACAGAATGTGAACGTGGTCGATCTCCCCCACAGCTGTGTACGGACGAAGTGGGTGGCTGTTACTCATCTTGGAGGGGTGGTGATACTGGTAGCCTAAAGGACAGAGAAAACAAGCAGTGTTATACAGGGCAAAAATATTAAAAATTGTAAGCGTGAAACTGCAATAGCAAAAAATTGACTAGTGTAAGTAATCACATATTACAAAAAAAATTAAACCAAGAGGTTCTCTGTGAAAGTTCATTTTCATCCAGACTCAACACAGCTGGCACCAACAATCCAGCTAAGTATTTCAGAGAATTCAGTCACTTTGTTGTTCAGTCAACTCATTTACTTAAAAGAAAAAGCTTCCAACAAAAGGAATTAAAAATTAAACTATTTTAAATGTTACCATTAGAAATCTGAATTAAAATGCATATAAGTTATAAAGAAAAAAGTAATGTGACCAATTAAACTTAGTCTTAACTCTCAAGTCTGTACCAGAATCAGTGACAAGTAAAAACACCGGTGTTTTTGCAGGATTCTAATCAACTTTCCAGAAATGGGAGAAAATAAACAATCAGGATAACTTTTAACAAATAACAAAGTCTGTTAGAGAAAAAAGCTTAATAACATACAATTCAATTTTCTTACTCTTTCCACTGTTTTCTTGATGCCTTCTTGTTCCCTTACACATTTAAGAAAACAAATCCCCTAATACCTCTAAGTCATAAAATTAGGAGATTGTCCACTAATGTACAATAGAAGAAATAATCAATACATTAATCAATATGGAATTCTTTTGTTTCTTCTTCATTCACAACAAGTTTTAGCTTTCTTTTGGTTTTGGTTTAATTTGGAAAAAAAGGTTTTCTGTAGTCTCAACAGCAAGAGCATCCACAGGCAAATTTAGGTCTTACATAGGCTTCTATTGTTACACTTTGGTTTATTTTTATATAAAAAGAGGTTGGCTGTTTCAGATAATAACCATCCATATTTTCAGAGACATCTTCCATGCTCCATTTACTAGTAACTTTTCAAAACAGGCAGATACCTAGTACTGAAGAAAAGTGGTGCACCACAAGAAGCAAGAAAATGATGAGGTCATCATACCTTGCACATAGCTAAGAAAAATCTTTCAAGTGAAATATTCATGACAGAAATACATTTTTAGGTTCTCCTGTAGAAATACTATGAGCAAATATATATCTGTTCCCAGTCATTTCTACCCCTAAAAGAAAAGAAAACACATGCACTTGAGGATAAGTATTATTTGCATTTTAACACATGGAAATGCTTAACCCAAAATCAAAATACTGTGGAAACACAGTCCCAAAGAATTTCAAATTAAACTAAAAACAGATGATAGAAATAGAAAATAAAATATAAGAAAGATATAGCATACTTAATAATAGATCACAGCACAAATGGGACCAAACCCCCAGATTTCCACTGGTTGTCTCTTCTACTTGAATTAGAAGCTGTGTGCCTGTGTAGCCACTACAGCACAGATCCAGCAACACTGGCCGAGATACTGGAGGCAGCCTAACCATGGGAACACAGAATACTGTACAGTCATTCTTCTATCCTGACATAAAAGTAAATTAATTTTCATGGGTTTTCATAATAACAGACTATTTCTTCCACTTGCCCTGGTTAATGTACAATTAATTAAGACAATTTATATTTATGCTACATACACTTTCAGTAACATTTACTTTCTAACGAGCAAGATTAATTTACATCAGCCCAGTAGCATCTGTTTGTACCAGCAATACCACTCACCACAACATAATTGTTTAAGATAATTTTACAACAGTAAAATTGAAATGTCCTCAAAATAGAAAACTTTTTATTACACCAAGGGAGAAAACAAAGCGATGTATTTGTTACTCAGCTGCAATCTCAGGTCTTGGTACTCCTTGAAGACTTCCATAGCACACCTTTAATTGCTGTTGTTGACCTTCATTTGCAATAGTCAGGCAACCCAACTACATGTGAATTACATATCATCAAGGAACTCTGTATTATCTCTCTTTTGCTAGTTTAAAATTTTATTGATTAGGAAAGCTGATTTATGATACTTCATCCATGTACAAATATTGGCACATTTTAATTTTAAAATCTATTTTTATTTCCACTTTTTACTACATTCTACTTCTTTGTTTCCTGAATCCACTCTTGTCTTTAAAAAATAAGAACAGGTACTGTCTGAATAAAATTGAGAGACTGTAAAAGGAGCGAAGACAAGGGAATGGCACCAGCTGCACCTTAACTTTGCTTTCAGTAGCTGTGGATGTTGTCATGTGCCAATAGGGTGAAAAGTTCAAGGGAAACTGTTTCTACTTAAGGTTAAATAAACAAATAAAATCAAAAGCACACTTCCCTCTCAAGACTGCATAAACATCTGTCTACATAAGAATCAGTATATATAAGAGGGCAAAGTCTGAAGTGGGAACACTTGCTAGTAGCCCAAGGATGCCAGTCCTTATGAACGTCAAGATGCTGAACAACAGCAAAGGATGAAAGTAGGAATTTAGAAATCACCCTGTGTGTAAGCACCAAGGAAAATTTGCTCTGATGCTTAATGCTCTCCAAATTGCTGGTTCCATGTACTATTCTAAACCATCACTTTCAAACACAAACCTGCTGAGCGCAGGAAATACAGCACTCAAATGATGGCTACAAGCTGAGGTGGCCTTTCAAATGCTTGAATGACCCGAAGTGTTGGGCAGTGTCACCTTTACAAAACCATGTTCATGCCTTTTCTGTGCTCTATGGGTAACACCAGTACACTGAAGAACCACTCCAACTCATCTATTGTTTACTAGTACAGATTTCCAATGCGAGTTTAGTCTGTATTGTGGATTTTTCATATAAAGCAGACCAGTGAGACACTCCTGCCTTCAAAATACAGAACCAAATAATACATGACTTCATATCTTCCGAGGCTGGATTAATTAATGGTACAAATTCAGACAACCCTTTAAACGATCTGTACATTTCTTATTTGAGGAAGTAAAACATAATAACCTCTTTAGTTGTGCCAAGTGGCTATGAGCTCACAACTTCCCTGTATAGCTAAACACATCTTTTTCTAGTTGTAATTCAAAAGTACTATTTATGATTTAAAAAAAAAAAAAAGAATGCTGCTAAGAACTTGGGCAAAACCCTTCCTGAAGCTCCCTCTGGCATCTTCTGTCATCAAACAACATCACCCTTTCAGAGAATACAGGTGCTTACTCTTCCTGGCAGTCAAAGAACATGCCATTTACAAGCCTGTCGCCAGCATCATAACCTATTTCCAGGAGGTATTCAGAGATAATTAACTGCTTCAGGAGTCAGCTGCTGCAGCTTTGGTCATGACACGGAAATAAACAAAACGAAAAAGTCTTCTCAGAGATTTTGAGGCACCATTAGAACTGCAACAATCTGAAAAGGCATTTGTTAAGTCCTAAGGACTACAAAACCACATCTCTGACCCCACTGAAAGACACGCTATTCGGTGGCCGGCTTCAACAGTGAGCATGTGAAAAATGCAGCCTAGTATTTATTACATAAGGCAGCATGGAATACTACATAATGTGTGTTGTGCCTGGAAAATAACCACCCCCTTCAAGCTTTCAGTTTCCTGTATTTCTACCCAGTGGGTAATCTGTAACATGTTATGGGATACAAAAACATGATCTAGAAAATGCAGCAACAATAACAAAACAGCAATGACATCCTTACTGAACTCTCAGCTGCAATGAAAGATCAGCACTCAGTCTCTTCTCTCCCTCATTTAGGCTAACACTCAAGAATCCTCTGAAAAGTAGTGCTGCTTCAATGAAACATGGAATTGTTGTTTTTCTACCATGAGCAAAAAGGAGAATATATGAAATTAATCATTTGAAGAAAAAATTTATATCAAATGAGTGAAGAATGTATCCATAACTGATAACTCTATCAAAACTTCAGAAATAAATGCAAGTAAACAGATTATTGCTAGAATTAATGTTTTTATTAATAAGTCTGGATTATAAACACTGAGCAAATAATTTCATACCCTTAAAACAACTAATTCCTATGTCCTCTAGTTTCTACCTAGCAAAATAATACTTTTATCAGAATTAAACAAAGGGAATTTTCTTAAATGTAATTCTTCTACGCTGCTCTTTTATCTAAAAATTTGTTCTCGGTTGATTGGATGGCACTTGAGTAGTATTTCAATTTTTTGTAATTCATTACCTCATAATTACTTCATATATTGTAAATAAATTCTAGCAAAATATTATTTTAGTTTCAATTTCTATTACCACAGACTTCCAGGACATGATAGGTGTAACAGTAACACTACTGTACAAGCATACCACTGGTTGAAATTATAGGCTCTGTATTTTCAATGGATACACATATGTATTTTCATAAAAAATAATTTTGTTCTCCCAAGTTCAGACACAATAAACCAACATCTCAGGAAACAAAAAATTTCAGTAAATACTTCAACATTCTCAGTAAATACTTAGGTTCTATCATAACCATTGCTACAGTAGCTCCTTTGTACTTCTAAGTAACAATAACAAAGTTGAACCTGAGTAAACATTGTAAAGTGGGCGGGGAACCCAAACAAGTTTTGATACTTAGTAGCCAAAAATTAGAAACAATGTAACCAAGCAGTATGCGTTTATAAATACAGCCTAAGAAAGCTCAAATAAGTGCAATTCACAGAAGTTTCAAGTCTCATCTCCAACCCTTCTGTTGTGAAAGGATTAAAAGGAAAGCAGATGGTAACATTAATGGTAACTAACCACACCATCCAATCACAGCATTCTAAACTGCAAATTAGTACCAAAAAACGTTTTGACTCAAAGCATATGGGAAGTTATGCCCTGCTCATCAGCAAACACATTTCCGTCACTTAAGTGCTGCAGTGCTAACGTTCTACATTCCGCTCAGACGCTTTCTGTGACAGAAAAGCAGGAATAAGTTTAGCTAAGTACAAAGGACAATGTATTTAGGGCAGATTATTTATTGACACATATATAAAATTAACCTGGTTAAAATGGCACACAACCAAACCATTAAAATCTCAAGAAAACACAATTGTCCACTCACCAGTGAAGCCGTCCGGAGACCTACAGTGAATGTAGCCCGTAGGCAGACTCCCAGCTTCTGGGAAATTAGGGTTCTTCGCCATTCTGAATAACAGACAGATTGAACAGCAAGCTCATAGAAACGCTATTCAGCAACATCCAGCTGCACAGCAACAACTGGACCATTTCCTGGAACAATGCATGAAATACACACCATCAGAAACTGTGAGCACAAAGCCTGATGACAAAAGTGAGAGAGAGAGGTATTTCTCAATTCAACTTTTTGCAGAAATTCCTTTTAAAACCCTCACTTTTACGAGAAAACTTCTAAAACTGTTAGAATACAGGAAGAGAGTTTTTATTTTGAGTCATCATAATTTCATTTTGACCATTCATATTTTTAACCATCACAGAAGATGGCAACATATTGCCATTCCTTTGTTCATTTTAAGCCACAAAAATTGCATCCTGACATTCCCACTACAGCATTAACGTCCCTGAAAACACCATTTTCCCACACGGGTGTCCTATTTAAACCAGGTCTATGCAAACTCTATCGCACACGCTTTATTCACTTCACAGCCAAAATTCTCCAAGTGTGCTTGCCTAGCTAAAGGTTTTGGGGGTTCTGTTTGGATTTTGCTGGTTGGGTTTTTTTACAGAACTTAAGACAGTTGCAGATCTTGCTCTTGAGCAAGCCTTTTTTATAAACAGGAAAACAAAACAAAACTGTAGGGTGAGGAAATACAGAAATATAGAGGCTTTACTTGCTTAAATACATAACCAACGTAATGAGTCTGTCTCAACAAGTATAAATTATTGTTAACCTTCCCATCAAACCTGCCAGGAGGAAAAATAAACTGTATTTAATTTGCTAAACAGGTGATACCTTGATCTATGAATTCTCTCATAAAAGTCACTCTAATCTTCTTTATAGGATATGTTTAAGAGAACAAAGGAGGAGAGGGTAGAACAAAACATTTTCAGGTAGTCTCATGAACTAGAAAGTAACCACATCTTAATCCTGCAAATCAAAACCAGGCATTTGACAAAGAAAATCTTCTGGGTTTTGAGGAACAAATTATAATACGTAAATATCTTCCCTACAAGTAACGTATGTTAATCATGTTGGCCTATGTTATCAAAATTTATTCAAAAGCCATTTATGAAAATTCTTGGGGCCTTTTTTTGTTAAATATGAGTAAACATCCCAACAGTACAGTTCAAGCATATGATTTATAGATTTGTAACACAAGACACATCAAATACACCTGCATTGTGAGTAGGCTCAAATTAAATCCTAAAACACATACAAACTTCAGTGATTCTAGTACAGGGCTTTAAGAAGGTCTGTGTTTAAAAACATGAGCAAAGAGCATTGCTCAGCAAGCGAGATCACCGGCAGATTGCTAACAAGTTAACATCAACTTTTTTTTTTTTTTTTAAGTCTGATAATACGTCTTCTAAGAGTAATTTCAATGAATCACAGTAGTGCGTAACTTGCAGAGTGGTTAAACTACTACAACGCCAAAGCACCAGGGAAAACATTGAGTACCGCGAGAGCGTCAAAATACTGAACTCAGAATTTTTAAAAAAATAAAATTCGAATTAGATACAACAGGGCCTTGAGAAGCAAGCCATGGGCAGGACGAGGGGGCGGCAGGCGAGGCGGGCGCGGACCAGAGCCGGCGGCCCGAGCCGGCGATGCGCCCAAGGG